>BTHU01000018.1:60410032-60617532 GCA_036184795.1 Tokudaia tokunoshimensis | reverse complement strand
TTGGCTACTTCAAAGGCTGGGCACTCCTAAACCTTCCCCTGCTACTCCAGGTCCAACTGGGGAAGTGGCCAGTGGCCACCCACCCGAATTCTCACATGACTGGTTGACTTTCTCTCCTCTTCCATCTCCTACCGCATCCTGGTGATTCCGCTCTGTTCTTCTCTGGGTCCTATCTGCATCCTACCCACACAACTCTAAGTGTCCCGCCCATGCCCAGCCATTGACTGTTGGCATCTTTATTGATTGATCAAAAACCAACTGGGGACAAGGACCTTTAGCATTAGAACCAATATCCAATGTGTTTGTGTGTGTCTGTCTGTCTGTCTCTGTCTGTCTGTCTGTCTGTCTGTCTGTCTGTCTGTCTGTCTCAGGTAGCAGAATAGTACAGATACTACAAGAAGCCATATGGAGAGGCAGCACATACTCACTGCTTGGCAAACAGCAGTGTCACCATCACTGCACCCTGATTGGCTATCAGCACCTGAGGCAGCAAGACCAACGTGAGGCAGTGTTCATTCTACATGAGTGTTCTTGAAACAGCAGGATGGACATCTGAGAAGGCCCTGAGGTCCAGCATGTCACCTGGCCAGTACCATTTCTGCTCTCCAGGGCATAAGGTCAGTGGCCACCCAGTATAGAGTACTACCACCCGTCATTCCTTGGGTTATTTGAGTAGCCAGATTCTTCATCATCTAGGAGTCCCATGCCTTTTGCAAGTCCACCTCTGTGTCCCTTCTGAGGGATTGTTATGTCAACAATAAAGCTCTGAATGGAGTCTGTATGGCTGAGATGATGTCCCCTAGCGTATATGCTGCATTTGGAAATCTCAGACTGCACCTCAATGGTACCTCAAACTGTGGCCTCCTTGGAACTGAAGGGGCTTTACAGACAATATTGTGTTGTGGTCAGGGGCTGGGGATACAGCCCGTAGATGGAACTTTTCATATCCACAAGAACCTAGGATAAAACCCCAATATCAAAATATGATAACAACATAGGGGGAAACCCAGGGTCATTCATTCAGGTGGGCCCTAATCCCATATGAAGGATACCCACAGGAAAGAGAAATTGAGAGGAGGCAGGTGTTTAATACAGATGATATCTTGAGTTACGTTGAGAAGACGGCCTTCCAGAAGGCAGGGAGATAGACAAGGGGTGGAGAGCATCCTTTCCCTTGACCTGTACAGCCTGGCTAATACCGTTTACTGAGACTCTTTGCCCCTACACAGGAAGGAGCAACTGGGTTATATAAACTGTCCAATTGGTTACAGCAGCTTTAGCAGATCAGTCGTTCAGAAGTAGAGGTTTTACTGGGTGCCCTCTCTCAGTTAAACTTTCTTCCCTAGAAAAAAATGCCACCTTTTCTCAGAAATTGAGATGCTTTCTGCTTGCTGTCCTCTGTGTGTCGAGCAGGTAGAAGTATGCCATGGGAGCCTTTATAATCCAAACTGTGAACAGTCACACAAATGCCCCTTAGCACTGCCCACATCTATCAGAGTCAGGAGTCCATTCCTTGAAAGCCCTTCAGGATTGCCCTTCTAACTGCCCAGGAATTATAAATCATTAACACATTTGTCTGGAGAGCATAATAGTACAGTGTTATGCAGAATCTTCGTCCGTGGAATTTGCCAGCCATCCAGAGGCCTGATAATTCACTCTCTGTTCCCCAGTGTAAATATATGCACATTCCATAAATCAAACTAGTTTTAAGGCAATATTTTTCCTCATAGAAAAAGCAATGTGCTTTTCTGAGTAACCCTATCTGGCCGCCACCCACCCGCCTCCACTCCATACGCATATACGCAGGCATGAAGAATCTAGAATTAGAAATCTGGAATTTGTGTTTTAGAAAATGCTGCTTCTACGCTTCTAACCACTTATAGGTCACAGCAAAGTACGACTACCTGCAACTAGAAATACCAGCTTTTGTCTATATAAAATTGTCCTCTGAAAAACAAGGTATTTTAGCATCTCTCTAATCTATCACAAATGTATCAACAAGTTGTTTTTAATTAATGTCAGTGAGTCAGTAGAGAGATGCGCTGGAAACTTCTGGAAAGAAGAATGTGCTTTAAGAACAGTCTTGATTTTCTCTCTCACAACACATCTACCACAAACTGCTAACATGTCAGAAAACCCTTTCTTCAGCGACTATAAAATAAAATGTTTTTAAAGTAGAAACATCCTTTTGTTCCTAACTAACAATCCCAATAATAGCACATAAAGTAAGTGTGGAGTTACCATTCATGTGCGCGTGATGCATACGTGTGTGTGTGTGTGTGTGTGTGTGTGTGTGTGTGTGTGTGTGTGTTTGTGTGTGTGTGTGTGTGTGTGTGTGTGTGTGTGTGTGTGTGCTTGTTGTTGGAGGGCAGGCTCTACTCCCACTATGTAGCCATAGTCAGAATCTAAGGCTCTTCCTGCCACAGTCTTCTAACACAGAATCTCAGGTGTGCACACTACCTGGCTAAGCTAGATTTTTAGTGCATTCCAATATGAAGAAAATGGGAAGAGAAAGAAAGAAAGAAAAAAAGAAAGAAAGAAAGAAAGAAAAAGGAAGGAAGGAAGAAAGAAAGAAAGGAAGAATAGAATAGAAAAGGGAGGAAGGGAAGGATAAGGAGAAAGGAAGAGTGGAAGGAAGAAACAAGCCAAGAGGAAAAAATGTAAAAACAATAAGAAAAAAAAATAACATGTATTATGTAGGAACTTTCTCATTTCTCAAATGAACTTATATTTATTTGGGTATAAATAATCTCTTATAACTTGCTAATTACTGTTACTAGTTAAAACTAGTTTTTATTAGGTGTAATTTTCTCTTTTTCCTATATAGCATACTATAAAAATATCACACTATGGCAAAAATGCAGGCTTTGGAATAAAACCAATCCAGAGTCCAACCCTGACTCTCTGTAAGCTGTGTGGCCCGCAACAAATTCCTAGGCTTCTTCCCTACACCCCTGCTGCTATAGCTCAGAGATGAGGGTAATGTGTGCCTCACACGGATCTTGGAGCTCGCACGTCTACCTGTGGACCACCCTAATGAATGACAACACTGTGGTGGTTTCTTGAATGTGACCACTCCACTAACTTTGACCCCAGGAGCTACTCCCTAGAAGATCATCCCCTTCCCCCAATTCTCATCAAGAGGAAGAGTTGATGCCTCAGTACATAGTTATGTTCCCTGTGACTCCTCAACCACCATGGTAGGGAGGGTGTTCCACAGACAACCATGTCACATCTTTGCATCAAGTGGTACTTGTTTATCAGTGGGATCAGGATCAGTGTTACCCATGCACTCAAAAGCTGATCGAAAGAATGAAGGCACTGAGGAACTCAGGTTTCATCCAGCACACCAGTTAATCATGGGATCAGTACATTTGTCTTTAAAGGCAAATGCCTCCCAGGAAACCAGGATTCATTCCCCATAAATTATAGGAATAATTTGATTTTTTTCTTATTTGGAAGAGAAGATAGATAGATAGATAGATAGATAGATAGATAGATAGATAGATAGATAGATAGATAGATAGACAGACTAGGTTGGAGTCTGGGGAGATCATGGATGAACCAGAGACTGTAAGATAATGATTCTCAACCTTCTTAATGCTATGATCCTTTAATACAGTTCCTCGTGTCGTGTTGATACCCCGCAACCAAAAATTAATTTTATTACTACGTCTTAACTGTAATTTTGATCCTCTTATTACTCACTATGTAAATATCTGTGGTTTTTGATGCTCTTAGGTGACCCTTGTGAAATGGTCATCTGACCCCTGTGAAAAGGTCAATAGATCCCAAAGAGGACGCAACCCGCAGGGTGAGAAACACTGAAACACTGCATAAGAACACACCCGCTGCCTCAGAAGCGTATGCTCAAGGAAGGACAGGAAAGGAGGGGAGCTTCCCATAACCTGGGCACTAGCAACAGGTGGGCAGGTCAGACCCATTCTAAAGGAATTTTGCAGGTTTGATCACAAAGGCAATCATGTTCTCTCTATCAGAATGTGTATACGAGGCTAGACCACTCCTACAGCTTCCACAACTGCCCTAGTGTGCCTTTACCCACACAGTACACCAACAAGGAAAGCAAGGCTGTTGAAGAGAAGTTTCTAAATCAAACCATCTAGTTCCTGTACCATTTTTTTCTTACCTTTAGATGCAAAATCCTTCACTCTGAGACTGTTATACCTACATTATTCTTATGCATATAATTCGCATCTAATCAATCATGTATTCGTGGAATGGGACTAAATATATGCAATATTCAAAGTGGCTTACGATTCACAGGGTTTATGGGTTATCTGAGAATGTGAAGGGCTCAGTGAAGAAATCCTTCCAGTCCTGAGGAATTTGCACTCCAAATGACCTTTCCTACAGTGGGAAAAAGATGAGCTCGTTAAAGAACTTAGTTTGGAGAGAGTAGCGGGGATTGTAAAGTGTTACAACTCAAGCCTTCAAAAAGAGACACAAAGATCTCTTAGCACCAAAGAAAATAAAATGTTAAGGGCTAGAAATGGTCCAGTGGTTAAGAATACGCTGCTCTTGCAGAGGACCCAAGTTCAGTTCCCAAAACCCACATCGTGTGGTTCAAAACACCCTGTAATGCCAGCCTTGAGGGAGGTGGCCAACCTTGGCTAGCCTGCTTGAATACCTGCACTCAAAAAGGAAAAATTTAGAGAAAAAAGAAAATAAAATTCCAATTTGTCACCAAAGCCATTTTTCATCGGAATCATTCTCAAGTTTGTAATTCTTAATCTACATTTAAAGGTCCACCCAGGAACTGGTACTTTTCCCAGAATGTCACCGGGGGTGGGTGGGGGGGGGATGATGCTTCCTCCATCAGGGAGTATCAACTGTCATGGAGTCCCCATGCACACTTTGGAAGGTCACTTCTCTTATCTCAAGGATTCCTGACTGTAAATGTTCTTAGTACTGACCTGAATTGAGTATTCCTTTTGTAGTCCAAAGATTTCATAAGGCTCTAGAGAAGTCACGTAAATTTTATTTCCATAGAAATTAATGATAGAAACATATTAAATAAAATTAGGTGAGGATAGGCCCTTGTTTACAAAGATCTACATAGGCAGACAAAGAAAAAGGAGCCGCCGGGTAGCTTTCTTTTACTGCATCGGTTACTATAAACTCTATATACCAAGATAATGGAAGGGGGATAGAAGGAAACCTAAAAAGACGTAATGTTAACACAATGAAATATAACATGAACAGATACATATACACTTGTAAAACATTCCTAGTAAAAGCAAACATTAGCATGGAGTTTAAAAGAAACATAATTCCAAGCACTGAGCTTTGATTTACATAGAAGTACAGAATAGAAATTCTCAAAGACAGCTCTAAGGATGCTTGCACAGTTCAAGATGTTTTACAAAACAAACTGCAAAGGGGGAAAAAAATTCAGAACAAAGCAATGTCTTTTCCATTCTGCTCATAATGCAGAATAAAGAGGTTGTTTTCTATTCTGAGTATGTTTAGAGGCTGTGCAGGTTTAATTTATAAATAATTCTGAAACATTAAAAGAGACATGAGGGGAGTTTGTTCTGTAAGCTAAGTAGGAATTTGATCTCAACATCATTAAAAATAAACTTTCACCTGTTACTAATTTTCTTCTTAGTTCCAAAGTCATTGTTTGTTTAAATGAAAAGAAAAAAGCATCCTGATGCTGTTTATATCCTCCAAATAAGAGAACAAATTGCAAAGGCCCATGCAGGCTAAAAAGCAAATTAAAAAAAAAATCCAACTTTGCAACAATATGCTGCAAATTTGAGATTTGAGTGGGGCTGCATTCAATTCCAAATCCTCCTCCTGGAGTCTCAGATACAACCGCAGGAGCGCAGTGGCAAGCCGCACTACGACTCCTTTACACGGCCCATTTTTAATTGTGGACTTGTAATAAGCTGAAAACTGAACCTTGCATTACAAAAGGTCTTCCACAACTTCTGCCAGTGAAGAAAAAAAACAACAACAACTTATTTTTGTGTGGTGCCGTTGGCCTCAGTTTTATTATTAGGAAGGGTGTGTCAGGTCATGTGCGTGTAATTGTGTGTCTGTTTATAGTTTACATTTGTATCAGGTTGGCATTGGCTTCCATTTTCCATAGCAGCCTATACCCTTGCCCAACGACAAGCAGAAACGGCCCTCAGGGGGTTCCAAACCCTAGATGGAACTAATCAGGTCTTCATCATTCACAAGAACTGGAAGACATAGCTGGCATTCACAGGAAAGACAAGACTATAGCCAGAGCTTCAACATCAAGTTTTTTATAATTTGGAGCCAAATTTCTAGACTGATATTCCCACACTGGTCAAGCAAGTCTCTCCCAGAGGAAGCTGCAGCTAATCGACAGGGAGAGAGAGAGAGAGAGAGAGAGAGAGAGAGAGAGAGAGAGAGAGAGAGAGAGAGAGAGAGAGAGAGAGAGAGAGAGAGAGAGGAAACATTGATGCAAAAGTTTAATTCAAGCCTTTGTCAAAAAAAAGCAGAGTTCAGGTGGTTCATCATTCCACACAGAACAGACCCACAGACAACTCTTGAATCACTGAACCTTTCTTCCAGGGCTCACTGCAAGAAAGAGGATAACCATCTAATGATTCTAGTGACCCTTCCTTCCTTTTGTCTATTGCTTCTATTCATCAATCAACCAGGAAGCCTTTTTTGACTTTTAATCCTTAGCACCCATCAGGGCATAACCTTTGCCCTTAGTCTCCAAACCCCCTGTTCAGTGATTTACCCTGATGCCCAATGGTCATGCTTCCCCTTGCTTCTCTGAAGCATCACCCCATGAACGTTCTGCCCATGGTACCTTTCCCTCCATTTATACCCCTCACCTTCCTGAGGAACTAGAAGCTTCCAGGGTTCTTCAAGTCATCTTTTGGTTTCAAGATGGCATGGCCCTTGTTTGCTCAGACTTCTGATAAACCCCTCCCTGCCTCCTCCTCCTCCTCCTCCTCCTCCTCCTCCTCCTCCTCCTCCTCCTCTTCTTCTTCTTCTTCTTCTTCTTCTTCTTCTTCTTGATCGCCACCATGATTCACCCATTGCTCACTCCCCAGGTCAGTTTAACATTTGAATGAAGCCTTTGTTCAAATGTTCCCAAGCTGTTTCTTACTCTGCTTTTGTCCCTAAGTTCATGTCTACATCTCTGGCTTCACACCAGCAATTACATCCATGTATGCCACAGTGATTGATATGGTTTAGAGATGGTTTGAGTGTGGAAGATGTTACATTAAGGGGGTAGGAGCATAATTGACTGATTAGGATTAGGTAGTCACAAAGGTATAGAACGAAGACAGAGTCCTGATGCTGTTACTAGGAGAGAGAAAGGAGGGAGGGAGGGATTATGGGTGAGAGACAGGGAAGGAGAGAGGGAGACTTTGCATGGTGCCTTGAGCAGGAGATTCATGTTCTATTTGATTCTTTTAAGGTCCACTTACAAATCTCACATGTACATCTATTGAGGCCACTTGGCCATTGGTACTTGGACAAGTGTACAGTGAGTTCTGTGTCCCCACCTAACATTTTCCTGTGTTCCCATTTAAGCTTGCTAATGTCGACAGGAGGGTAGATCTTCAGTCTTCAGTGTACCCAGGTTGCTGATTAACCCCATTGTCAATCCATTTTTCCAAAATTTCCCAGGAAACCCAGATGTCATAAGCTGTCATGGGGAGTCAGATTTTGAAGCATTTTCTCAGTATTTGGTGAAACTGGAGGTCTTCTTTATGTAAATCCAATGATCTATTATTGCATTATACACAGTGCAAGTCAGCTTCTCAGGAAACGAAAATAAAATGACTCAATATGGCTTCTCCAGCATTGGTCCTAGGATCCCCTGAGTTTCCTCCCCTAATTCTGACCTTGAGTTTTCTGTTTTCAATTTTATTTCTCCTGCCACAACTAAGTTGGCACTATACTGAGACCAAGAATTGTACTTAAAACCTTGACCTATTTCTCTCATAACTGCCTGTCCGGATTGTTTTTATCAAGAGATAAGTGAATTTCGTGACCCTTGTGAGCTAAAGTTACAGGGAGGACAGCCCTGAAGCCATCTGGTCCCCTGGCCTTGAACATCCATTATCATATTTATTCAAGCAACAATGTCAAGGAAATCCTTTCAGAGACTGCATTTCTGAGGTCAGTTGGTAACACTCCCTGAAATGTCCTAGTACACTGCCACTTGCTAGCTCCTGGCTGCGGTATTACGCCTTATGAGCCAAGAGAACTGTGTCTCCCTTATAGCTTGCTCCTCCCTCGCCCCTCCCTCTGAATAAATGTCACTTCTTTTGAAACAAGAACCTTTACATCAACTGCGAATCAGGGGCACATCCCGGTCTGAACTTTATAATCCATCCTATTTCTCGTTTCTTAAAATGCATAGTTGTTCTCAAGGTCACTTAGGGACTAATTACTAAACACATAGATATACCTGCTATCGGTCAGGTTTTAAGGTGCTAATTTAGAAGGTCTGCCTCCTTCTTTTTCACATCCCAGTAAGTACGCGGAAGCTTCTAGGAATTATGCAGAGATGGTACCCTGCAGTGAGCCTTGGTGCTGGGTATTCCCGGGAGCAACAGAAGCTCTTATATCTATTTTGAGTAAACAGTCTTTGCAGCCTCCGATGCAATTTATCAAGGATGCTGCACACAGCAGGATCCTGCCTCAAATAACTAACCCTGTTACTGGAGTGTTTCCTGAACAAATTCCTCTGTGAGGGACAAAAATGGGGCTTCTTGTTTCTTTTAAGGAAATGGGATTTTTTTTTTTTATTGAAAAAGAAAGAAAAAAACACCCTGTGAATTCAAACTGAAACTCACAAGTCAGCAGTCTGAGGAATGCGGCACCATGCTATAGATAGTAAGCTAGGCTGTAGCCAAAATCAGGGCTGAATCAAATAATTGAATTTTTTTTTATCCTCAAATTCTCTCCTTCTACATTTCCTTTTGTTTGTAAACTACATTTGGAAATAGCTTCTCCTGGGAAATTCTCAATCCCTGTCTGAATGCAAAGGCTTTTAGAAAGATAGAGTAAGTAACTTCTGGCTACTGGAACTTATTTAGTAACGGGAACTGTGATAACTGAAAAATGATAAACTCAATGGTCCTTGACTAGACCTGAAAAAGGCAATGTATCTCCCTTAGTATAAAGCTCAGCACATATAAAATGAAAACAGTGTACTGTCTTTGGTAGAAATACTGAGACCAGCGGCTCTTAACTTTCCTAATGCTGCAACCCTTTAATACAGTTCCCAGTGCTGTGGTGACTCCCTCAACCATAAAATTATTTTCATTGCTATTTCATAACTGTAATTTTGCTACTGTTATGAATTTTAATCTAAATATCTGTTTTCTGATGGCTTTAGGTGAACCCCATGAAAGGGTTGTTTAACCCTCCCAAGAGGGTTGCAACTCATAGTTTGAGAAACAATTACCTAGACAGTAGAAGGACAGGTAGAGAAGAATCTTAACCTCCAGTATAGTTTCTACTATGGGAAATGTGTTCATCTTACCTCCAGGGTAGATTCTGAAATTGCCTTCCCAGTGTTCAAAAATAATTTGTCTTTTGGTCTCATGCAAATAACTCATCGATCTATTACACAATTTGCATTTTGGCAGAAAGTTAGCTCCTTGGAGGTTTTTGATGTTCTCTTACTTAGTGACTGGTTTTTTTTTTTTTTTTTTTTGGCTTTGTTTGCTTTAGCTGTTTGGGTGTTTTGTGACAAGATCTTGCTATATAGCACATAGGCTGGCCTGAAATTCATTATGTAGACCAGCCTAGCCTTGAACTCATAATCTTTACCTCTTTAGTGTTGGATTTGCAGATTTTGAGCAATATGTGCCAATCAGATTTCTGGTCACTAAGCATTGAGAGTGTGCAAGAAGCCCTTCTCTCTGCCCTTCAGCTCATGGGCTTGACCCTTGTGCTAGCCTCCTTCAATGGTTACCAAAGCTGAATGGCTCCCCTACTGGTTTTCAGAATATTAATATTGTTCTTGGTTACCTTCAAAAATGTGGTTTCTTGAAGAGATCATATAATCAAGACATATGCCAAAACGAAAACAAACTGGTATTGACCTTGAGAGAAGCTTCACCCCTACCAGATATCTTTCACAGCACTGAAAGATGCTATCCACACAACTGGAGAAAGTAAATTATTTGTCAGTCTTACTCATCCGTAACCCCAAAAGCTACAGTAACAATAAACTTAGCAAGATATACCCATTGGTGCAATGGTGGCATGAACATTAAGGGAGTAACCAATCACTTTCTCATTAGCTTGAGTAAGGCCTGCTCCATAGTATGGCCTCAGGCTAGGCACCATTACTGGAGCCAAGAAGGTGTGGGCAGAGAGCTCAAAGGCCCAGTGGTTCTCAACCTTTCTAATGTTGTGACCCTTTAAAACAGTTCCTCATGTTGTGGTTACCCCAACCATAAAATAATTTTGCTGCTACTTTATAACTATAATTTTGCTATTCTTATGAATTTTAATGTAGATATCTGACATGCAGGATACCTGACATGTGAGTACAAAAGAAATTGTGACTCAAAGGTTGAAAACGACATCTCTAGAGGATAACCCAGTGAGTGATACTATTCCGCTAAAGAGACATGTTATTAAACCATCTCCTAATGACTTGTTACTATATCCAGAGATTAGTACATCTCTCAATCCTCATCAGAAAAGTTTCCTTTTGCAGTAGATGGTGATTATTAGAGACCCACAGCTTATCAACATATAAAGAATAATATATTATAGAATGTTCATCACTAAATGGGGCATCTCTATGTTATACCCCTCTTCCCAGGACTCAGAGATCATCCTGGAATGGGAGCGGGGGAATTTAAGAGCAATAAATAACTACACCAAAAGAATCTATTGGATTTAGGAGCAATAGCAGGAAGAAATAATCAAAATGCATTGTACAAAATCCTCAAAAAAAATTTTTAACTGTTTATAAAGAAAAAGAAAGAACCATTGGAGAATACCAGAGTAACTGAATTAAACTCCAGACCATGTATGATTGTTTTCTTGCTCTCAAGACAGCCTAGAAATCAACATGTGCTACCTCTTATGAAAGAAAAAGCAATAATAAGGTCCTCTCTTATTTGTAATTGGCATTCCAAATGAACTAATTATTTTCATGAACGAAAGTGAAACGATCATACATTAATTAATTGGCTTTCTGTCATGGTGACAACACACTCGAGATGAACTTCTAAGCGGGAGAGGAATGTTTTGAATTGTCATTAAGATGTCAGTCCACAGTTTGGGGCCTGTAGGGAGGGAAGACACAGGGAACAGTGCAGATAGGAGAAAGCTGCTTAGGTTGTGGTGGCTGGCAGTGGGGGTCATGGAGGGGGAGCAGAAATGGGGGGGGAGGCAAGGGCCCCACTATCCAAGGGCATCTTCACTGTCTTCCATCAAACTTCACTTTCTAAAGGTTCCATTAGCTCAGAAAAACTAACACCAGAGACCTGCAACCAAACCTTCAGGACATGGCATTTGAAGGATATTTCAGACTCAAACAGGGATATGGTTAAAAGCTTTTGTGAACTAGGTCGTTTGTCCATGTTCATTTTTACCCTATCACTTGATGCTATGCTGTTACGATGACAAGGAATCAGTTGTTTTTTTCTTCAGTGTCATTGCCAATCACTTGAAAGTTCAATGTTCACAATGACAAATGCTAGGTGTTCTTTAAAAAAAAAAAAAGACAGTGTATGAAATGGATGAAAAATCAATTCCAATCTCTATCCTAAGACAATCAACTTGGCTGGAGGGAAATAGATGAGTGTTTTAGTGATACTTGACCAGAATACGAATCTCCACTGTCCAGTCCCAAGATCTGACCAAGACCCTAGTTAGTACTCACCGGGTCTTGACTTTTTGACTCTTAATATGAGGACAAAATATCAAGTTAGAAAGAGGGTGACCAGGGATATAAGAAACTCGATACAGAACACGAATATCACCATGGCTGGCACATGTGGATTTTCTCTCAAGTCTAAGACAAGGATCAAAGTAAATCCATTCCCCTACAATAGCAGGGCAGGACGCCATCAGTCCTTCTACGTCACATGGGCTGCAGAGGGACTCGGTGAGGTGATCGGAGAGAATTCTGGGAAATGATGTCTGAGATAGTGCAGGTCTGGGGGAAGTGGAGCTGAGGAAGATACCACAGTGCAGAAAACTCCAAGCCTGTGTCCACAGAGGCAGGAAGGCGGAGCGCCACCTGCCGCAGAGACCCATCCTGCTGTTTGCACCTAGAGCAGCGCAGTTGGGCGACACTCCTTGGATGAGCAATATAGCCCACTTCTGCCTAGTATTCTGGTATCTGGTTTTGAGAGAAAACAGAGTATGATCAATATCTTTGCTGACTACATGTCCACGACCCTAGATGAAGAGAGGGCCTCTTGTCTCGGATTCTTTTCCTCTGACGCTGGATCTCAGCTGCTCCTCCACGTTTCTCTCTTCAGACCAGGCTTCCAGAGCAAAGCTAAATTGGGTTTGCATTGCAAACCCAGATACTCTGAGGGTGCACGTCTGTAGTTCAAAGAGTTCGGAAGCCTCTAAGGAAGGCGTGTGCATATTAAGAGGGTTTTCTTTCGATCTCAAGACTTACAAGAAGAGGCAGGAGGTCCAAGACAAGCAAAATCAGTCACTTCTCTAGCTGCACAAGGAGAGACTCTTTCCCAGACAGAACAGGCCATTACCGGAAGGTAAAAGACACGAGAACAGCCAGGTGTCTGGCAAACAGCTCTGCAGACACACTGTTCTGTATTCTAGACCCGCATCTTCAGTCACAGAAATTATAAGATAAATCTTGACAAAGCATTAAAATTGTTGCAATTGCAAAAAAAAAAAGTCAAGTGCTTTATGGAAATTACTTTATGGGGAATAAAAAGCCCTTGGCTTGTCATGCCTAACAATGGAAGGTTATTGTTATCTTTTTAATAAGAGGGAAAACCACTTTGTGCCCATATGTGTATACATTTGCATTCTTATGGAAGAAATGAACTTAAATTATAGAAAGATGTTTATTAAAATTCATTGCAATTCTCATGCCATCCTTTTTATTTTTATTTTATTTTTTTATTTTTAATAACTAGCTACCTTGCTCTATGGTGTCTGCTGCCTAAGATAGATAAATGCATCTGGACCTCAGAGAGGTCAAAGGCAATGCTTCAGCGCATCCTCAGGGACTGGGCTGTATTTAGTCGCTTATGTGTAAAAATCGATTTACTTGTTTAAGTGTGTTTGAGTTTTTATGTTGAGTGCATCCCTGAATTGCAAATATATTAAATAAGATCAAGATGAAAACAAGCACATAAATATACGTGAAAGGCGTGGATGATTGATGGTCCGGCCTGAGTTGCTTTGGAACTCAGTGTCTTCCTGAACCCGGGTCGGGGTCTCATCTTCCAGATTCAACGGATATATAGGCCTGAAGGTCCTTCCTAGAGACAGAAAGGTTCACTTGTTCGAAATAACAGGATAACCCAATTTTAATCCCGGTAAAACCACTCCCGTAGTATGATGTCATTCTTCTTCTTTCTTTTTTGTCTTGCTTTGGAGCAAATCCATACTATTTTTTTCTTCTGAATTTAAAGTAGAACCATGAAAAAATTCTTATAGGAGTATAAAATAATACCATACATACACTTAAATATTTATACGTTTCTTTTTGAGGGGCTTTAAGTGTGATGTTCCATAAAGGTAGACTACATTAGTTACATTAATATACCTATTATTTATTTATTTATTTACTTATTTATTTATTGCTTTTGCAATTATTTTTCCTAGCCTAGAAGAGCATGTATGTAGTTACAAAAAAAAAAAAAAAAGAAAGAAAGAAAGAAAGAAAAGAAAAACCAATCTATCCTACTTCTTATTCCTAGGTGTTGACATCCATGCAAGAACACACTATGTTTTTGTCTACATCAGAATGAAATCATTAAATGCTAAATTGTGGATCTTTGCAAAAAAAAAAAAAAGCACCACTAGAAATTCAATTGGTTAAATAAAAGGAGAATATAGAGACATCACCCCAAACAAGCAAACCAACATTCAGAGGAGTTAAAAGAAAACAAACAAACAAATGGAAAGAGACCATTGCCCTTTTCAAAGGACTCTGGAGACTCCAGCATTTGACAACTCCACCCAGGTGGAGAAACAAACTTTCAGCCCCTGCCTGACTCTTCCCGGGGTTTCCCTGCACTGTGCTTTATGTCCTAGCTGTATTAAATCTCCCTACGGTGGCAGTTGTCTAGAGACTGAACAGCAAGGGAGTAGACTTAGAGTGTTGGAGGTGTGAGAGCAGTCGCTGGCTTCTGAGGACTTAGCATTGTCGGGGTGGTAGCATGGCCCCCAGAGTAATAAAATGGCTAGCCACCTGGAAGCAATTATGTGCATGGCCTAGATTATCCATCATGCTTTGCTCACTGTCTCTCTTGCAAAGACCTTTGTTTTTACACCCTCGGTAGCTAAATTTGGGGCTGAAAGGCTTATTTCACAGACGATGTTTTCCACCGAGACCCTTCCACTTACTGCCATTCCCACGTGAGGGCTATCATTTGTTTGCACAGCCCCGCGACAAGCCTCAGAGCCCCTGTAATAATAAGTTGGTTACTAGGCCTGCACAAGCAGCTGTATCAATCATGTTCCTGAGGGGACAGAAACAAATGCCTTTTGCCCACCGCCGCCTCTGCCACCACCACCACCACCACCACTTAAGAGCACCCAGGCTGTGCCCCTTGAACGGAACTGTTTAAACGCTACTTGCCATTTAGGACCTAACTTAATAATTCTCTACATCAGATTATTGCTTGTAAGCCCTGATTGTTAAGTTCCTTCTGACGTTTATGTTCACGCAAATCCCATTATTCACGGGGTCGCTATACTCCAGGGCATTAATTGAGTTGGTCCCTCTGTGGCAAAGTTTTCCCCCCCTCAGGTCACGGGGTGGCAGGACTACAGAAGACAGTTGGGTATTCCAAGAATATGTTCTAGAGCAGTGGTTCTCAACCTTCCTGGTGATGTGACCCTTTAATACAGGTCCTCATGTTGTGGTGACCCCACCCCCATGACAAAATTATTTTCATTGCTACTTCATAACTGTGATTTTTCTCCTGTTATGAACTGTCATAGATCTGTGTTTTGCAATGGTCTTAGGCAACCCTTGTGAAAGGGTCACTGGGAATCAAAGATTTAGAACTACTGTTATAGAGCCTTTGAAAACCTATCTCTTCAGCATCTCCTTAAATATTTGCCAAACGGACTGATTAACGTTCTAGTAGTGGTGAAGACCCCTATGACTTTCAGACAGTGTGCTAGGCCAGGCGCCCACAGACGCTTCTTAGGGAATTTAAGCACAGTCAGTTGGCTTCTTTAACATGTTGTTCACTGACGCTCTTACATATCACTTCCACCCCAAACAAGGGAAGCCTAGGCTGTTTCGCAAAGGTGTTTGGTAGTGTTGGGTTTGCCCTTTTTCAGTTTTTAGTTTTGTTTGTTTTCCCATTCTGGTCTTAGTATCTAAAAAACTTTCTCCAAAAACTGCTAGGTCCTATTCTAAGATGTCCAATAGAATATTTTTTTTCTTTTAAAGCACATCTAGGAATGTGTATATGAACCTTTGAGTTATTTATCATTGATTACATTTCTCACTTACTAGTTGTAGTAACTAGCATATGTGCCTGTGCTAGTTGTAGTAGCTCGCATATGCCTGTAATTCCAGCACTGGTGGATCAGGTAGGATGACCAAATCTGAGGCCAATCTGGACTACATAGAGAGACCATGTGTATTTAGGATAGACTAATTGAATTCAGTGAATAATACAACCAAACAATAAATAAATAAATAGGAAATAGAGTTTGGAGAGGGACTCAGGGAACACCAGAGGAATAGAAGGGTGGAAGTATAACGTAAATATGATTGAAGTATGTTGTAGGCATGGATGAAACTCTGAAAGAATGAATAAATTACATTTTAAAAATCCAGATCAAAATAAAACAAACTAGAGAACCTCCCCCCCCCCATGCTGAGACACATTCAAACACTCTATGAAACAGCCCCTTTCCTCCAGGCTCTGACACCTCAAAGCTGTTGAGCCAGGCATAGTTTGAGGGCAGGGATGGAAGCCGAGCAGCCCCTGCTCTGGGACTGTCTGTCTGTCTGTCTGCCTGTCTTTCCAACCATGTCTCTCCTCCATAGCATAAACTTTCAAGAACGACATCTATACGCCAGAATCCACATCATCCTGTTCCATCTACACCTTCCAAGAGGCTTCACCTTGCCATTTGGGAACCAGCTTCGTTACTTTCTGTGCAATTCCTGCAGAAGACCTGCTACCCACTTCCGCCATTTCGGGGCTAATGAACAGCTTCTGACGGGTGACGTCAGTGTAAAAGGCAGGCTCCTTCACTGCCTGTCTCCAGTCTCAAAGGAAGTGTTTTTTGGTTTGGTTTGGTTTGGCTTTGTGATTGAGGAGTCCACACACCTATACTTTCTGAAATGAAAATGTCAATTCCATGTCAGTTTGGTTTGTAACATCCTCATAGAAGGCTGGAGCTGAGAACGCAGCTGAGCTCTCGTCTCAACAAGCCGACGCGATGATATTGTGAAGACTCCCTTCTCCCTACAAGACTGTATTCCAATCCCGGTTTGAACACAGTGATTTTTCAGCCCTGTGTTTCCTCATATGTTTCAGAATCGTATTCTTCTTAATTAGTGTCTGCTCGGTGGACAAGGGGATGTGTTTCAGGATGGTATTTTTGGTCCAGTATATGATGAACTTTGGTCATGTTCACTATCCCTGTTCCCCCTTCTTTACCTCCCTACTGTTTATGGTCTTCTCTGTGTCATTATCTCCCTTCCACTTCCTGATGTGGTGTGTGCGCGCGCGCACGTGTGTGTGTGTGTGTGTGTGCGCGCGCGCGCGCGCGCGCGCACGTGTGTGTGTGTGTGTCTGTGCACATGTGCATGTGTGTATGTGCATGTGTGTGCGTGTGTGTGTGTGTGTGTGTGTGTGTGTGTGTGTGTGTGTGTGTATAAGACCTATGTTTCACTTTGGAGAGAAAACATGCAGTATTCATCTTTCTATGTTTGTTTCATTTTACTTAATATGCAGTTCTATAATCCCATGCATTTTCTTGTGTATAGCATATATTTGTTCGTCTTTGTGGTTAAGCATAGCACCATCCTCCTGTCTTGGCTATAGTGCCACCATAAACATGGCTGTGCAGCTGACATAGACTCCCTTGGGTATAATCCCAGGGTGGTATAACTAACTCACTCCCATCTGTAAAATAGCACTCTGTCAGTCTAGATGACTGTGGTGACAGCCTCTGTTCTTGGATGGTCTCCACTCTATTTCAGCCTTTCTCAGGGCAGATTCACCACAGAGAGCACAGTGCAACAAGTTGACAAGAGCTTGGCAGCTGAGTCAATATGCCTCCTCCTGGGTTAATTCACATGCTAGTCCACAAGTTAGATAAGCTAGGCTTCACCGACTCCACGATGGTTATGTAGATCTCATGCTTTAAACTAATTATGGAACTCAAGTCCACTTATGAACTTTCCTAGGGCTGAGAAACATTTCTGTGTTTAAAAAAAAAAAATCCAACTCAACTGAATGATCCAGTAAAACAGCTTTGAGTCAACGCTACATCCCAAAACCCAGGCTGGCGCTCAGAGATACAGTAGGACCTGTTTACTGATGTTTTCATAAGGCTGCCATGTGACCCTGACAGATAAAAATCTCAAGAACACTGGCCTAACCAGCAGAGATTCCTTAAGGGTAGGACAGCTGCCAATCACATTCCAAGCCCCACTCGGGTAGCGTCTGCCAGCTAAGAGGCACCGGACTTGTCCAGTTTTCAAAAATTATCCAAACCACTCCCTCCACTCCACCTATGGGGAATCAAGGCTGCAGAGATTCAGCCAAGCAAAATCATATCCAAATATAGTATTACGCATTTTCAACTCTGAAATATCACTCACGTTCCTACACGTCTGTCATCTGCAGGGGTTAGGGGACAGTAAAGAACCAGATTCATGCATCACTGAGAGACCGCTTGGCTTCTTCAGCATTTATTAAACGAGCCCCCAGACAGCAGCAGCGCTTCCAGTTTTTATTTAAAAGCCTTCAACATAAGGAGGGTCCATAAACCCGAGAGGTGTCTGGTTCTCAGATACTCTTCTCTCAGGACTGCGGCCTGTATCCTTCCGGTGGCATCTTGTTCCTACCCCAGAGGAGATGGAGAACAGCACATCGTGGCAAACGCAGTAATCTGGGAACGGATGTAAGATCAGTGTGTGTCCGGTATTGCTGTGATCAAAACCACTCCGAAATTCCCCGCTCTGTGCTCCGCGGTAGGATCAGAACGACAGACAATTTATCAACTGTGAATATTGGTGTAAACAACTTCAAGACCGGCATATTTTTCACGCCCCCCTTGAAAACTGTCATCGGTGCTGTAGCATGGTGAGGAAATCGTTGATCCATTTAAAAAACTGTCAGCAGGTGGACACAGGAATGAGCAATGGCTTTGGAAAGGTCTTAGGCAAGGAGACCCCAGCTGACAGGACATGGCTTCTCCTGCAGACTAACAGGGAGCGGGGTGAACTCTGGACACAATATAACCTGGAGCGCTGGGTGTACCAGCAACAGGTGAGCGGGAGAGAGTCGCTTCAGGAAGAAACTTCTAGATATGGCATTCCTCAGCTGTGATATATTTGAAATATAGTCAAATCCTCTGTTCCACAGTTATCCAGCTGATACAGCATGTTCTCTGTCCAATCACATTGAAACAGTGAGAGGCCTGTGATTGGGCAGGAGAGAGGAGGCGGAGCTAAGAGTTGGGAGAGCAGACACACCAGCAGTTAGATTACCTAAAGGTTAGAAATTGGTATAAATCCAGGCAGTGGTGGCTCACGCCTTTAATCCTAGCACTTGAGAGGCAGAGGCAGGCAGATTTCTGAGTTCAAGGCTAACCTGGTCTACAGAGTGAATTCCAGGACAGCCAGGAGAAATCCTGTCTTGGAAAAACCAAAAACCAAAAAAAAAAAAAAATAAAAGAAAGAAAAAAGAAATTGGGATAAGACTTTTATCATTGTAAGTTGACATCAGGTAATTGTGAGTTTAATATACATAAATACAATTGGTTAACTATTTAAGATGAATCATGCTTTATCAGGTATTTGGAAGGAGTGGACCAAGGGACCCTGCTGGAGATAAGGTCAGGCCAGCAGGATTGCTGTAGGAACTAGCTGGGAGAGATTAGCTCAGAGGGTTGACCAACCAGGACTTGATGCTGAGGCCTGGAGGGGCAGGGAGCCTGGTGGGCGGTTCATTTTAACAATTCCCACTACATTCAGCAGGTCAGCATGTGGATTATAAACACGCCAAAACTCTACACTGAGTCTCCACCGTCACGGTTTTTTTCCCCCTTCTAAAAATGCTTGCAACCCATTGCTTAGCATCATACAGTGGATCTAAATTTTCAAATTTTTCCTTTAATCCCTCATGCTATCCCTCTTAAAACCTGACAGCTCGTCTAGAGGCTAGGACTTTGCAAATGTCAATCATACGCCATTTTCTTAGAACAGAAACATGTAGATTTGCCTTTTATGGAGAGAGACATGTGGACCGTGTAGAGCTCAGCTCGGCTTGCACAAACAGCTGGCCGAGTAACTACTCCATGTGATCAGACTGAAAATCAGTCTCAACAGTTAGCTAGCTACCAGGGACATTGAAAGACAGAACCCTGGGACACTAATAAAATAAAGCCATTTTCTTAAAAAAAAATGCCTTGAGTAGAAGATTTAAAGCAATTTCAAAAGTTCTGAAGTACATATTTGAACTGTGTTAAGCAACTTCCCATCAAGAAATGCTTAAAATAACCAACTTATGGAAAGAAAACGTTTATTTTCCCTCATGCTTCAAAGCACTGATTTGCAACCTGTAGATCATGACACACCTGAGACTATCTGAAAACACAGAGATTTAAATTACAATTTATAAAAGTAGAAAAAACAAAATAGGTTTATGGCTGGGGCTCACCCCAGCAGAAGGGACTTGTATTAAAGGGTCGCAGCATTAGGAAGGTTGAGACTCTAGTCTAAGGCTGTAGGGCCCTGTCAGTTTGGACCAGTGGAAGGGTAGTACCTCATAGAAGAAGCTCTTGATGGAACAAATCACTCATTTTGTGACAAGTGACCAGAAAGAAACTGGGGAGGGAGCTGGGACCCACCCAACTCAATAACGCAAGACTTCATGCCCCAAAGGTACCTCTTTTGAGAAACCTTTAACAATGACTGGGCCTTCTGAGAATATCGCAAGTTCAAACTATAGCAACTAATCTTTTGTGTTACGAGCTTTTATATATATATATATATATATATATATATATATATATATATATATGCTATTAACACAAAATATTATATATATATATAAATGTTACAAACAAAAGCAGGTAAATTTGAAGCCTATTTTGGTAGGATTTTAGTCACAAAGCAATGTTATTAAAATCGAGGCTGCTCTTCACGACATTCTTCTAGGGTGTGTGTATTTAATAGTAGCTGCAACCAAATGTGACTAAAGTTAAATGTGATAAGCAGAAGAATACAAATCCATCCATGGGATAAATAAAAGAAAGGAAAGTAACTGAAAGGTTAGACCTTTACATCTTGAAAGACCTTAAACCTATTCATCAAGAGTGTCCTAACATTGGCATTCAACTCGACGTACTGATTGGCATTCGGTAGGAAACCGTGCATTCTTCAGCGTCTCTTTACTAACATGGCACAAACATTTGTCAAGTTTGTCAACAGCAAGTGAGTTCAGGCTTTTCTCATAAATGGCAGCTCCCGTGAGACCTACAAAGGAACACGGCCAAGCAAGAAGGAGCCCACCAACTGACTATCTCTAGCTCAAGTTTCTCTACTCTGGTCCTGCTTTCTCTGGTTTCGCCAAATGCTGCTTGTTTTCAAAGCCACAGTAAGCGATGTCCCTGAGAGTTACCGAAGAGGCATCCTGGATGATGGGAGTACGCAGATTGCTGGAAACCATCTTGCTGGCTGAGTTGCGCGCCGGAGTCCATGTTAAAAGGATGAATTGTTGTGACTTAGTGCTAGACTAGATGGGAGCACTTTTCACATGTGAATTTTCACATCTCCCAAGTTCTGGTTATGTTCTTGTGGGTGTCCTTTAGGGTTTAGCTGTTTACCTTTGGCTGGCTGGTTACGGCGACTGTACATTCGATGAAATACGTGACAAATAGACTAATTCATATCCCCATTACTTGCGCTGGAAATATTTCCGTCTCTAATCTTTGGGTGTCAGAGTACAAATCCAACTTAAACCTAGCATAGACTCTCTGTCAAATGTTCCCTTGAGCAGTTGGAGAAGCAATTGCTACACGCAGGTGGTTAAATCTAAAGACCATTCCTTCTATTCCTGATTATACTTTTATAATGAAAAATTCCTTCTTTGAAAAGTTCCTGAAAAGTACTCAGGCTTTGAAGATGTTATGTCAGGGAAAGGAAGTATTAGAGAATGCTGTAGCTGGTCAAGTCTGTGACATGGACTAGCCAAAGGGGGGAAATCACCCTCTAGAACAGCCCTACTATGGTAATCACAACAGTCAGCACCCCCACCAAAGCTCTTTAAATCATCTATAGTGGGTTTGTTTATTTGCTTTTTGTTTGTTTGTTTGTTTTAGGGTATCTGGGATAATGTCAAACATTAACTTCCTTTTCTTAATTAGTAGTGAATTTTCTACTTATTATATGCCATTTCTATAATTCCCATCATTGTGGTGATCATTAAAGCGCTCCTATATGGGAAATTAGGAGACCAAAGGAAGTTTGCCCAAATCTCAAGACTCCACGTACCAGGGACACAATCTAGAAAGAAAACCCGCTGAACACCCATTGCTGAACTTCTGAACCAAACACGACATGGAACGTGTGCCCTCTCCAAAAGCTAGGGGCACCGGCATGTGGGGGATGATGGGCATCCGACTCCCAAGCTCCATACTGAACAGCATCAGGTCAGTTAAGCAGGAGCTGGAGCTGACTACAAACACACTTTTAGTAACAGCAAAGGGTCCAAGCAGAGCCAGGGTCTGCTCAGATTTGTGTAAGCGGCTTCAAAGGGGTCAGGTCCAAAGGGGCGGGGGTGGGGTGGGGCGGGGATTCTGCCAGTATATACTGCTCTTCTGAAGTCACCACCATCGCAAAGCTGAAGACACACAGTAAGAGCTGAAATCCAAGAACATATGCTAGTTTAAAACCAGAGCATGAGAAGGGCAGGAAAGGAAAGGTAGGCATTAGGAAGCTTAAAGTTTATTTTTCTTGCTCCAACCAGCTGCAATGGGCCCAGTATTGAGATGATAGATTTTCCATCCTACATCCTCCCTGGTCCCATGGGCTTCTATGCAGAGCCTGTGTCAGTCCTTTCAAAGCTCCCCCTCAAAGTCACTGAGTATATTCTTCTTGGTCTAGGCAATGCTACTGAGAGCCTGCCTGCCCCCCCCCCATCCTTCTGAGGAACTGGTTAGCTTAATCCACTAAGGAGAATGGACAGAGGAGGAGGCATCGGGGTTAAAGGTCTCTGCTTGGCCTTGAGTAGCAAGATTATCCCACCTCTCGTACCATTTTCTGAGCTCCTTAACAGTTTGTGTGCTGAGGACTCAGTTGAGGTAGGAGGTGGGTAGTTGCCCAGAGTCAGTTGTCTTTCGGTGTATTTGTATGGGGGTGACAAGGGTACCATTTTTTAGACTGCCATCTTTCCAGGTATCCTGTTTTTGCTGCATTTGTGTCCTGGAAAAAAATGACCCTTCATTTTGGTTTAAGTCTACTGTCCTAACCTGGAAGACCAACCTTCTTCTTCCTGTGTGGTGCACACTCTCTCTACTTTACATCGTGTTCAAATGCTAAGATTGTAGGTTAGGGAAGTTTTCTATAATTTTGTTGAAGATATTTACTGGCCCTTTAAGTTGGAAATTTCACTCTCTTATATACCTATAATCCTTAGATTTGGTCTTCTCATTGTGTCCTGGATTTCCTGAATGTTTTGGGTTAGGAGCTTTTTGCCTTTTGCATTTTCTTTGACTGTTGTGTCAGTGTTTTCTATGGTATCCTCTGCACCTGAGATTCTCTCTTCTATCTCTTGTATTCTGTTGGTGAGGCTTGCATCTCTGACTCCTGATCTCTTTTCTAGGTTTCTAACTCCATGGTTGTCTCGCTTTGTGATTTCTTTATTGTTTCTATTTCCACTTTTAGATCTTGGAGGGTTTTGTTCACTTCCTTTGCCTGTTTGATTGTGTTTTCCTGTAATTCTTTAAGGGATTTTTTGTGTTTCCTTTTCAAGGGCTTCTACCCATGAACATACAAGAAGCCTATAGAACTCCAAATAGAATGGAGCAGAACAGAAATTCCTCCCATCACATAATAATCAAAACACCAAATTCACAAAGCAAAGAAAGAATATTAAAAGCAGTAAGGGAACAAGGTCAAGTAACATATAAAGGCAGACCTATCAGAATTACACCAGATTCCTCACCAGAAACTATAAAAGCTAGAAGATCCTGGGCAGATGTCATACAGACCCTAAGAGAACCCTAAGAGTAGCCAGTCCAGACTACTATACCCAGCAAAACTCTCAATTACCATAGACAGCGAAAACAAGATATTCCATGTCAAAACCAATAAAAAAGATTTTACACAATATCTTTCCACAAATCCAGCTCTACAAAGGCTATTATATGGAAAACACCAACACAAGGAGGGAAACTACACCCTAGAAAAAGCAAGAAGGTAATCTTTCAACAAGCCCAGAAGAAGATAGCCACACAAACATAATTCCACCTCTAACTACAAAAATAACAGGAAGATTGTTGCTAACTCACCTCTGTCTTTAATACTTTATTCCATTTTTTCTAGGACAATCACAATCACGTGGCAATGCTTTCAAAGTGTCTCAGGACCCAACAGTGTGAGCTACGATAAGCCGCCATGTTTCTTCTGCTGTGAACTTAGCAAACTTTTCCTGTGAAAAGACTTGATCTTCACATTCTACAGGGAGTGGGGTTTTTTTTTTCCTTCTACTTTCTCTTTTTTTATTTTCTTATATTCAATTTTAGGATGCAAAGCCATATGTGTACAATTTGGTAGATTCATAAATCCATACTGAGAACACTCCTCTGAGAGAATTTTGTTTTGTGGTTTTGCTATATGTAACATTTTAGAGTTTGTACAGCCCCTTCTTGTTATCAGGACTTACACGTTCCATAGTTCCATCTCTTTCTAGATGTACAGCCAACAGGGATCTTTGGAGTCTATGCTGACAATACCTACAATAGAAATCACTGGATCCTGTTATTGGTGCCACTGCCCATAGCTAGACCCAGCAGATAAGCCAAACCTCCTGAGAGCCTGTTATAAACACTGGAATAACACCAAATCTGGTTAAGCCGCTGCCAAACATATTTATTTCGCAACATAAATATTTCTTATGAATGAACCAACATGTTTTCCATCGGTACAAAGGGTTATTTTAATGCCGTTTTCAGAGGCAGGGGTAGAAGTTAACATGCATAGACAGCGTGGCTATGAATGCAGGCTTTGCACACAGAGGCCTCACTGACCTTTTAGCCTTCTGGAGTTTAACCATTTCCTGATGTCTTTTAACAGTCATTTTTTTGTTGGAAAAGCCCTCTCTAACTTGATAGCATCTAAACAAGCCTCTACCTTAATTGGAAAAAGTCTCCCATAAATATTTATGCTGCCCTGATTAGGCCGTTTACTGAACTCAACTGCCCATTATGGGTTAAAACAGGGAGCATTGTTCAGGGTTGCCTAAAGCCTGACATGGTTTATTGGAGGGGACCCGAACCTGTAATTTATTTAATCAAACCTCTGACCCCAGCCCTCTGGAGTAGCTGGTAATTGTGAGGAAGAACTAAGGCCCGGCCACATTGAGTTGAGCCAGTATTCTGGGTTGTAAATTCTAAAAAGTCTAATTGGAGAGGAATAAGAAAAGGAGCCAAGGGCATTGAAATAAACATCCCAGGCCTTTGTATATTTCGCTGTGGCAAAGATCACTTAGAACATGGGCAAACGGATGGGCAGACGATAACTGAATAGCATTGAAAATGCTAGCTCCGGAGGCAGCAGGCAGTCTCCTGCAGCGTCTTCCTCCTTCAGGGCCTGCTGGCCCTCTGCAGCTGTGTGCCCCCAATGCACTTCTGAGGCTCCTGTCACACAAGAGCTGGGAGGGCAGTTCCCTGAATTTTGATTTGTAAAAATATATCAGATTTGGGGGGGGGGGTGCAACGCCTAGAATCTGTTAAGAAGGGTGCTGTCTAAAAGTACAAAGTCTACGTGGTTGGAGGCCGAGGCGAAAACACACCTGTTTCTCCTCAACGTCTAATTGTCCTCACGTTGTACGACCTTTGTTGTGCTCGGGTGAGATGGTGGGTAGGAGTGTGTTGCTGCTCTACCTCTCTCTCTGTCTCTGTCTCTGTCCCTCACTCTCCCTCCCCCATCTCTCTCCTCCCTCTGTGTGTGTGTGTGTGTGTGTGTGTGTGTGCATGTGGGGTGGTATGTGTGCATGTGTGTCTGTGCGTGCAAGTGTGTGTGTATCTGTATGTCTCTCTGTGTGCATGTATGTGTATGTGGTGTGTGTGTGTGTGTGTGTATGCACATGCGCGCATATGTGGGGGGATATGTGTATCTGTGTGTCTGTGTGTGCAAATGTGTGTATCTGTATGTCTCTCTCTGTGTATGTATATGTATGTGGTGTGTGTGTGTATGTGTGTGTGTATGTGTGTGTGTGTGTGTGTACAACTGCAAAGGGGTGCACATGTGTGGATAGCCATGTCCATAAGTGTGCAAATACATTTCAGAGGATTTTGCCTCTTTCCTCCCCTTTCTGGTGGAAGATAATCTCCATTTCTGAGCCACAAGAAATTCATGTTTTATTATGAAGATGGATCTCCTCTCTGTGCCCTTCTGACCTTCCAGAAGATAGTTTCTTATTCAACCCATTTATTACACTACCTGGCCACCACTCTCTTGAATTCTAGTTCGGGTGTGTGTGGGGGGGAAATCCACAGTAAAAAAAGAAAAATGATAATAGGAAATGAAATGATACTGTAAATCACCTTCCCCCTTTAATTGCATCTCACCACAGGATGTGTCTTCTCAGACCCTCCCTGCCCCCCATGGAGTTTGACCATCCCAATTTCTTTTAATGACCTTTTTTGTCCAACTTTCCTTTAGCAAGCATTTCACTGATGCACGCAAGCTGACACACACACACACACACACACACACACACCACATGGCTTCTACAGTCAGTAGGAGGAACCAAAGCTGCTTAGTTTCCCCGAAGGATTAGCCTCATAGGCCATTTGGCTTCTGAGGGCCCTGTGATGACTTCAGGCCCTGCACTGTGAAGGGCTATTTCTAAAGACTACAGGGAGGGTACACTGGACATCCAGATAAAGTTGTTGTGATAACCACTGAAAGAACTCTTTATATTAATAAAAGCAAATTATCTTAGGTAGATGCCTTAGTAGTTCCAGAGCTTATGAAATCAGTCTCATTTCATACAAACTGCCTTACAGGGGGCTCTGGCCATACAAGAAAGGGATAATTTTGTTTATAGCAAATGGATTGCCTCACCTTTAATTCAGACAATCTCTTTGAAGACTTTTCTGAGAATCTAATTTTTCCTGTTAAATTATTCATCCTTTGTTCTACTCGAGTGTTATTATCTCCTGTATGAGTGATGGATGTTACAGAAACAGTCATTAGGTTAAAAACTACACAGATTCTTTTTTTTTAAATGTTAAACCTCTCACCAAAGTAAAACAAAAACCAAACAATAAATGCAATTGTACAAGTTTTTCTGTAAGGGTGTCCTAGGAGCTAGGGAGATGTGAGCTTTCAGATCATCCAGAAAATGTCTCAACAAGAGGGAGGAGAGAGGGAAGGAAGATGTGTGTGGCAGGGCAAACCATGTCCTTGTGTGTGGTGGGGACAGACCAGGGCCTTGTGTGTGGTGGGGGCAGACCAGGGCCTTGTGTGTGGTGGGGGCAGACCAGGGCCTTGTGTGTGGTGGGGGCAGACCAGGGCCTTGTGTGTGGTGGGGGCAGACCAGGGCCTTGTGTGTGGTGGGGGCAGACCTGGGCCTTGTGTGTGGTGGGGGCAGACCAGGGCCTTGTGTGTGGTGGGGGCAGACCAGGGCCTTGTGTGTGGTGGGGGAAGACCAGGGCCTTGTGTGTGGTGGGGGCAGACCAGGGCCTTGTGTGTGGTGGGGGCAGACCAGGGCCTTGTGTGTGGTGGGGGCAGACCAGGGCCTTGTGTGTGGTGGGGGCAGACCAGGGCCTTGTGTGTGGTGGGGGCAGACCCGGGCCTTGTGTGTGGTGGGCAGATCACACCATTGTGTTGCCAGAGCTTCTCATTTCTTAGTTGCTCTGAACAGCTCCGCTCACCTTTTCTTGAACACAGTACACTCCACCCTTACAGTTCCTATACAAAAAGCAAAACTACACATCATAGATTAAAAGAAAGCCTAGGCATTGCTATTAGAAGCAGCCCAGGAAAAAAACAAATATGCATCAATAAAGAAGTTATTTTTTTCCATTTTCCTATCAATAGCAGCTCTTATCTTGGCTTTCCTAAGGGTTCATCACAGTTTCAATAATATTACTCACTTAGACCATCAACAACTACCTTTCCTCTCTTTTTTATGTGTAGGAAAAATGGAGAAGCTAAAAGGTTAGTTTCCTGTTACAGTGTTGGTCAGTGGAAATGTTGGTATCCCAGTTTAAATGGCATGGCTCCAGACTCCATGAGCTTAACTGGTATCACCTTTAACTATAAGGAGGCTCTAATGAGTTTAGATGTGGAGCGCTTTGCCTCAGTCTACCCCTGAGGCCACAGAGGAATCACTGGAGGAGAAAGAACCCCAAATGTGGAATGGTCACAAACTGTCTCTACACTCACGCTCAGAATGCGTGATCCTAAACACGGCATGTGGGCTTGTTGGTAATTTTGAGCAGAAATCAGTTGAGACTAGTCCTGTGCAGAATGGGCTCTCTGCCCTCATTTCTACCTAAATTCAAGTATTAACTTCTCATGACAACAATGGCTACCTTGAACCAGGAAGAGGACAAGGTTCTTCTGCCCAGAGGGGAGAGTGGCTGCCAAGATGATGCTGCACAAACCAATGTTAGTAAAACAGTCTGTACTTTCCCTCCACTCCTTGTGTTCACTATTCACATCCCCACAATTTGCTTTTCTTCTTGGACTAAACTCTCTTTACCTTTCTTCCTTTTGGCCCCATGCCTCAGGTCGAGGTCTGTGGTCCTTTGTCTTACCCACGCTGGCTTCCTGCACTGTCTGGTTTTTGCACGGGTCATATCTCCACCTGTCAGTTGACCTTCTAAATCCCACCACACCCTCTGCTTTTACAGAATGGAGAATTGAAAATGTGCAGAATGAGTTGCTAATGTTGCCTGTCACACAGCTAATGGAGTCACACTGGGATTTAAACTTCAATCTGTTTGCAAAGCCCATAGGGATAGCACAGCCCTGCACAGTAGAGTCCCACCGTGCATGACTCCTCCCCCTTTGGAGGGGCCAACGCACTTCACCTCTTTTCAATGGATGTTCAACTAAGGTGATGGCCCCAATCCATGCCAAGAGGAAAAGCTGGTTCTGCTGAATCAATTATTCTCCAGCCAATCAGCCTAGGAGTGAGTCTTATGCTCAGTTATCTATGTGACGTAACTCTCTGAGCCTTGCTTGCCCTTGGACAAAACAGAAATGCAGAAGGTATCCATTGGAGAGAGCTGTGTAGATTGATTTAGGAAATCTGCAGGAAGCGCTCTACAAACACTAGCCAGTAGCTAAGAGCAGAGGGAGTCACTTTCCTCCTCTGCCTTCTCTTCGACACCCAGAGTCCGGAAAGATCAGAAACACCAACTACCTGCATTTCTCACCTTCTCCCTGACATTTGCCAGGCAGCATGGCCCGTGCTTCTTTGAAAGTCTTCAGAAACTGTTGATAATCTACTGTCACCACTCTCAGATTTGCTTCTGAGACTACCACATACTTGCAGCAGCTCCAGCACACTGTGTGAGTTCGAGAAACCTCTTCCCTGATCTCTCTCACTTTCATTCTGGACTGTTGTGCCGTAAAGCTCCATCCTGTGAACACACCACGGCTCACCACGGCTTTGTTGTGGAACGTTTGGATTGTCCCTCGTCTCAGCTGTTGCAAAGAGTTGTGCTCTGAATATTCTAATGCATGCATCCAGCCACATGAACATGTTTTTGTGCTACATAGTGCCAAAGCCTCTTCCCAAAGGATGGATCCAAAGGATGAGGCATTCACTGGGGTCTAAAGGTTTCTACAGCTCAGCTTTCTTGGATTGGTATCCACAGTGTGTGTTAGTAGTATCATTATTTACATTTCCCTGGGAAATACAACTCAAATATATTTGTGTGTGCCTCTTACTCTGTTTTCAAGAATTCAACACACAGCTATACTTTCTGTCTTAACTAGTTTGACAACTTTGGCTATTAACTAAAAATATTAGCCCATACTTATTTGATACCTTAGCCTCTGTATATTGATTTGCTTCTACTTTCTTATTTTGTACTCTCTAAATTTTCTTCATTTTCCATGTTTCTTTTAACATGTGTATTTTATCTACCAAACATATGTGTTTAATCAAAAATTCTAAAGCTAGTCACATGTATATTATAGAAATATAAATTCTCCCCTTATTATTTTAATCATTAACCTAGAAATGTTAACATGTGCATTCAATTTAATACATGCTAAATAAAACTAATAAAATACGTTTACCAGAATATTTTGGTTATATCATTATTACACCCATGAAATTAGACATTGTTGTTACTGTTTATACAAATGGTTCTCGTTTATCTGTTCTTACATATTTGGAGTGCTATTGATGAAAATACATCAGTGTTATCTGCCTGAAAAAAAATATATTGTGTTCAAACTTTAAAGGCAATTTTCCTGGGGATGGAAAAATAGATTGGTGATCTTGTTTTTGTTAACACTGTCTGTCGTCACAGAGAAGTTGGTTGTCAATTTAACTATTATTCTCCCACAAAGATGTAAGAGACAACCTGTGATATTGATGCCATTTCTGCTACTACTGCTATTTCTTATCTGTGTATTGGGAAAGGGATGAAGTTGAAGAACCTTTGGCATTTAAAATTTAGAACACAAAGTGTTGATAGAGATCAATTAGAACAAAGTTGATTTGATTTCAACTTGCCTGGAACATTTCGGACTTCCTGCCTCTAAGAATTCAGACCTAATCTTCAAATACCACCTACCTCTTTGAGTTATCCCTGCTCGTCACCTAGAAGTTCACTTATGCAAGCGCTACACTGCCTCTGAACCTGTCCTCTTCTTGATTTCTCCTTATACTACAGTATCTCTTTCTCTTGCTGCATTCTACGTTTCTTCAGACGTTTCCCTGATCATTCATACTTCCTATTCACTAATTCTCTCTTTAGCTTTGTCTAAGTGACTACTATTCACTATCCTTTTCATCTCAATCATTATAATATTTATGTCTATAATTTCAATGAGTATTTTAAGTCCATTCACTCTTTAAGGTCCTTTTTCCTACATTATATTCATACTTCAAATGTTCTATATGTTTTTAAATGAGTTACCTATATTAATGTGGGATAGTGGACCATGCTAGGAAACTTGATAAGGTAGAGTGGATATAAGACCCAGGAAACTCAGGTACATACACCTGAGACAGTAGGCATCTCCCTGCTCCCTGCCAGATTCCTGGTCTGGAACACTGTTCATGCCACAATCCCCATGTCAGTCACATAGCCCAAAACAGGGTTCTCCTTGCTAATGAGGTACTTAGAAGCCCTGAGGGTTTAGCCAATAAGCCCCCCTTCCCAGATATTCCTTCCTGCAAAAGGTATCTAATCTCTGCTCCATCCTAAGAAATGGGTACATATCCAAGTTCCACAATTAACAACCAATAAACAGTTTGGAACCAAGGACTGACTCTTTCATCTACCACTGCCAGGGGGAGTGTGAACGCCTTCACCTACAGAGTTGCACCCATAGAAGTCTCCCATAGAAGGCCTCTCTGTGCTTCTAGACAACCGTTGCTACCTTTGCTGATGAGCTAAGTCAGAGCTTCCAGACTTAGCCCCAGGCTACATGCCATCCTCAGCCCAAAGATCCCTAAAGGTTCTAGCCTCAGGCCTGTGGACCCCCAATACTTCGCTCAGACTTCTCTGTGCACTTTTCTAGCTGCAATTAGATGCTTTCCCATATATTAGACTGAGTTTTCCCACTCCCCCAGAGTAGTATCTCGGTGCTTCCCTAAAGCCCAGCACCTGACAGTGGGGTGGGATAAGCATAGTCAAGCTCCCCACATTTCGCCTCCCCAACATCTGTTCCCAGCAGCGGTGTGGACCGTGGACCCACATATTAACACAAAATTTATAGCAAACATGTAATAGGTATGTGAATCTGAGGCTGATGTTTTTATTCATAAATGTGTTAGGCTATTTTGTGCTTGTTCGGGTCTGTTTGATGTCAGATGTTCAGAGTTGCGTCTTTCTTCAAATGCTATAACTTAGCTGTCATAAGCACGAGTTAGATAAAAATTCATCTGTGGGAACTTTTAAGGCCTTCTTTGGATTTTTACAGTTTCCTTTTACTCTGTCAGCTCATCACTGAAGGGCTGGGTACAGCTCAGTAGTAGAGAACAACCACATACATGTGCGAGGCCCTGGGTTCAACCCCCAGTACCACATTTTACGAAGATGTTTGTGGAGGACTTTTAAGAATAAGGGTTAGTCTTAGGATCTTTAGTCTGCCATGATGCTTGAAATACCAACTCTTCCAGAACATAGAATATCATGTCGTGTGTGTGTGTGTGTGTGTGTGTGTGTGTGTGTGTGTGTATTCAGGTGCTGAGGAGATGGCATGAGAATCAAAGATAAGACGCCCTAGGACCCATAAATAAATCCAGGCAGAGGATGTTGTATGCTGGCTTGATTTTATGTCAAGTTCACCTAGGCTGGGGTCATCTTGGAAGGGAACCTCACTTGAAAACCTGCTTCCACTTAATGATTGAATAATCATATTGGCCTTTAGGCAAGTCTGTTGGGCATTTTATTGGATAATAATTGAAACAGGAGAATACAGTTCATTGTAGGTGATGTCATCTTTAGGTAGGTGGTCCTGGGCTGTGTTTCTTATACCACTGGGCAAGCCAGGAGAAGTACACCATTCCCTCCATGGCCTCTGTCTCACTTCCTGCCCTGACTTCCCCTCAGTAATGGACTGTCTGTCAACTGTGAGGTGAATCAAGCCCGTTAGTCCTCCAATTGTGCTTGCTCGTGATATTTAATCACAGCAATAGCAACCTAAAGAGGACAGGTAGGCGCCTGTAACGCCACCACTTGGTAGGCAGATACATGGAATCTCTGGATTAAGCTGGCTATCTAGAGTAGCCAGAGTTGGCAAACCTCAGGTTCAGTGAGAGACCGTGCCTCAGAAAATAAATTGGACAGTGATATAGAAAGATAATCAATATCAGCTTCAGTCTTCCACAAGCACCGTCAAGTCTGACTACACATGTGCTTATACACATGTGAGCACACATGCATACATGTGTGCATAGCACATATATGTACATGTGTGGACAAACCTTAAGGGCCTATAGCGGATGTCATTAAGCTATTTGAGTGATTCACAGAGGACACTGGATTTATAGAGGGAAGAGTCTCTTGTTCAGTGTCTCTCCTGTAGTTACAGAACAAGACTTGTTTTGCTGACCTCGTATTCTCAGACCTTAGTCTCCAACTTGGCTTGCAACAAACAAACAAACAAAATACCTAATAGACTCCAAAGAGTCAGATCCTCACCACAGGAGACTGGACTGCAAGGCAGGAGAAATCAGCCTTTCTCATTCCAAGACCAGCATTGAATCCCAGGGTTCTGGAGAGATAGAGTCACCTGCTTAAGCTGTAGCAGTGGGAACCAAGGAGCTGGCTTGCTAGACAGGACCTGATGTTTTTTCCACAGAGTTTTAACTGAAGGTCCAGAGAAGGAGAGAGAATACATTTTTGCTTTCCTTGTGCAGAAATCAGAACCATTTCTTCCTGCTATAGACTCTGATGAATAACTCAAAAGGAAAAACTAATCCCCTCTGTCATCCATTTATTTTAAGGAAAACAGATGTGAAATACTTTCAAATCTTTGGTTTTTCTAAGCTTTGTAAATGAGCTTAGATTGGCAGCCTTGAAATAGTAGCATATGTGGTAGAATGATGCTCTCCTATAAAATCCCATAAATAAGCATCTGAATATGACCTCTGGTATATTTTGAGGAGACATCCCTAAATTAAGATCTCGAGCTTCTTGATATTCCACTTCTGGAGGTCATTTCAACTATGCACTCTTGGCAGAAGTCTCCCAAGACTGTGTCAGCTGTCCTCTGGGTGAGTGACACTTGGAAAACCAGGCAGTCACAATGCAGGCCACTCCCTCTTCTGCGCGGCAGTTCTGGTAGAGAGCTCCAGATGCAGGCTGTGCGTGCCACACATGTTCCTCACCTGACTCAGAAACATTCCCTCTACCTGTCGGCCTAAAGGTGGCTTTGCTGCCCTTTGCTTTTTTATTCTGCCATGATACCCAAAAGTTCCGTTACAGAGCCTGACTTAACTAGTACCCTTTGCTCAGTGATTCTCTACAGAAACAGAAATAATCCTTCTTCCCACAGTTGCCAAAGTGATTCTGTGCTGTGTGTGTGTGTGTGGTATATGTGTGTGTATATGTGTGTGTATGTATGTGTGTATGAAAGTGTGTGTGTGAGAGTGAGTGTGTATGCATTTGTGTGTGAGAGTGTATGTGTATGTATGTGTGTATGTATTTGTGTGTGTATGTATGTGTGTGTGAGTGAGTGTGTGTGTAAGAGTGAGTGTGTGTGTATATATTTGTGTGTGACAGTGTGCGTGTATGCATGTATGTGTATGTATTTGTGTGTGTGCATGTGTGTATGCATGTGTGAATGTATGAGAGTATGTGTGTATTTGTGTGAGATTGTGTGTGAGTGTGTGTGTGTGTGTGTGTGTGTGTACTCCAGTGGATCTGACATCCTTTTCTGGCTCCTCCATGGACATCTGCACATATGTGCACATAATCTCCCAACACACACACACGCACACACACGCACGCACGCACACACGCACGCATGCACACACACAATGAACCTTAAAGCATCTTTGTAAAACTACAAAAGTAAAATGACTAACAATTTTTCTCTAAAATTCTTATAGATTGCCAAAACCATAGAAACATATAAACTCTGTTCTATAAAGCCAGAATGGACGGGCGATAGAAAAAAATTTCACACATCAATGGTTATATGCCAATCTCTCTAACATTCTCTCACGCACTCTGCTCCTTAAAATGGTGTGTCAGTATTCTTAGATCACGTGTGATGAGCTAGGCACAGTGTTTATGTCTTATAGACAAAGTTCCATTTGCACTGATTTGTCTCCTCGCCACCTGTCCAATATTCATCCCATCTGACAGGCTTCAGGCTAATTGAGTTGATGGGTGAACATGATCTAATGCTCTACCTCCTTGAACTACTACTGAAAAAGTTCCTTATGGTATGACTGTAGCAGGGTGTCAAATGATACATTATGGTGAACATTCTATATGATAATCCTATAGGTTCAGGGGGTATAACTCTGTGGCCCAGTATTTGCCTGGTGTGTGTAAGGCCTCAGTTTCAACCATAACCATTGATGGGTGGGAACAGATCCAGCAAAATTAATGCAAGTTATCTACACTTTGTTATCAGGGAAATAGAATTTGAGCCAGTACAGATAAGGAGTATCTGGGACACAACCAAGAGATGTAGTGAAGCCCTGAAGCAGGAAGTACTTGGTGCTCTGTGGGACCGAAAGGAGTATGGCTGAGTATAACTAGCAAGCAAGAGACTGATCTGAGACAGAGGAGAGAACCTAGAACACTTCTGAGGGAGTAATTTATTCTTCTTTTCTAATAATCATATCTCATGAAGTCCTTAAACAACCTTTTGAGATGAATACAGATAAGCCAACTACTTCCTCCATCAGGACACAGTCAAGGAAGAGCACTGGCAGGAGGAGCAAACAGACTTCACGATCCACATCTAAGTTCTTTTTAAAAATGACATTGAGCTGAGTCCAATGTTGCCAGTGTCCCCTTTGCAAATCTGTTTCATTGCCATGATCGAAGTACCCAAGAGCTGTGTTTTAGCTGAAAGTTCGAGAACAGCAATCCGTTCCTAGTTTACACACTGTCTTCATCACAATTCAGCCATAGTCTCATCGAAGAGACAAATACTCATGCAACAAAGGGGAAAGGCTCAGGGCTGACAGAGCCCACCTATGTTCTTTGAAAAACATTTTGGCAAACTAAGAACTCAGCCAACGTTAGGAAAGGAATTTTCAGCTGACCCCTTTTGCATACCAATATATTAGAACTAATTTCATCTGCAGTCTGATTTTTGGAGAATGATTTTCTCCTCCTCATAAATGGCAGCCTCAATAAATAAAATAACACAATTTCAGGGGTTTTTTTAAAAGAATACTGACATGTGTTAAGGTAATTGTTCACCCCTGTGTTTTTTAAGCTATCTTTTAACCCAGTGCACAAAATGCCTTCAACCAGATGCCAGAGAAGAGAAAAGAAATAAGAGGAAAAAAATGTACTTTACACACACAGTCAATGTGACATTTGTCAAGTCATAATGACCTGTGACATAATAGGCCCAGAATGTCCAGCAATGTTTCCACTCAGAAAGATTCTGTCCTAATGGCTTCTTTCAGTTCTCAGCCAGCATTTCAGATTCTCTTCTAAAACTTTCAACGCGGTTCTGTGGCCCCATCTTGTTTGCCCTCCCGAGTACCCTTGACCAGCATATAGAAGAAAAAAAACAGCCCAAGGCAATGAGGGTCGAAATAAACTGTATTATATAGGTCATGCCCAGGAGTCCAATATACCCAAACGCACTTACAGTATTATACTCTCTTCTATTCCCAAACTTCCCTGGGGCCCAAAATAGTCATCCTCAATCTTTTGACTTCTCTCTTCTTTTTTCACCTCCTCTTTGTTCTTTTATCTCTAGTTGTCTTTTCTCTGCTTCCTTCTCCCCTTTGTGTCCCGTCAGAGAGGAGGCAAGGCCCCCTCTTATCAATGTCTACATTCCCTTGGTACTAATCTCAAGGTTAGATGACCTCTAAGAGTCCCCAGCTACTAGAGCTCGAACCCCCCAAAGCTTTCTGCTCACCCCCGTGTAGATCTGGCTGCCTTTTCTAGACTGTCTCCCACTATCTAGGCCCATCCCTCCATGCCCCTCCCTTGGTCACATTTCCACCTCTGTTGTCTCTACTCTGACTTGGCGCTCCTTTAGAAACTGTGTTAGTACCCTCCACGCACAAGTAATTGTTTCATTTATTCAGTAACTCTGTTTTGCTGAATGGTTGCACTAAATTTCAGCCAGCCACTTACTGGAATGACATGAGAAATATATTTGTGTTCTTGACCTCTGCCAATTCTAGGTCCCCCGTCTCACCATTGGACAAGCAGTCATGATTCTTTACACCAAAACTACAGGTACAATTAACGCTCCTAAAATGAACATACTTCTTCACCGGTTCATCCTAAACTGTCACGTATCTCTTTGTTTCATATACTTGTGGATAAAATAAACCCAGATAAAAGTCATTTCTTACAGCCTTTCCTATAGACAGGGCCAGTTTAATGCTGCAGCAAGAGAACCCTGTGCCGCCAGGTTCAGGGTCTGCAGAGCATGGATTTTCCTACTGTTCTTCAACATCTTCTCTCCTGCTTTTTACCCACTTGCAACATAAATGGTACAATGGAGCAAACACCCTGAAACTTTGATACTACAACTCTTTGACTAAGGTTTCTTAAGGGAAGAAACTCAATGAACTTGATGGCATCATGATACAACCTATTGTGGGATAAGAGTTTGCGAGTCAGAGTAGTAAAGGTTTAAATGAAATGGGAAACTGATGATAATGTTAATCAATATGTGTGGTATATATGCACACATGCTTGCTACTCTGGGGTCTAAGAGATTCATATGCACTAAATGCATCTATCACTTGAGAAAAACCAGTATGTGGCTTAGCAGAGAATATGACAGATTGAAGTCTACAAATAGTGACTATTTTCTTGAGTCCACTCAATGGATATAGATTTGGGGAGGAGGGAGGCGGGATCATTTGCCCATTACAGACTAAAGTCCTCAGGAAGGTAAATAATGTGACTCAGATCATATAGACAGAAGAGGCAGAGTTGAGAATTGAACCTATCTCCCCGGTTCTAGAACTGACACTTCCCTATTCAGTTCATCATGATGGAATCCTGGTAAAGAAACAGCAATAAGTCAGACTGGATACTAAAGGACTTCTGCCACCAAGAATCCTGGGAGAGAACATAAGCTAAGTACTAGGTTCCTAGATCCAGCACCCAGATCTACTGCTGCCAGCCTTGTTCCCTGGGACAAGTCATTTCAGTTCATGAGGCTGACCCACTTTGTTTTATACAGTGAACAGGTTAAACAGGTTGACTTCATTTTACCTTTGGGTCCTTCCAACACTTTAAGCTCATTAGTTAATGATTCTATAGCCCACTTATAGACATACACTTTCCGATTTTGATGGTTAGATGTGTTTTCATCTCTATGCACTTTACTTACCCAATTTTGAGTCCTCTTTTGTCTTGTAATATAGTTTTTTCAAACTCCAACGAGACTGTAGAAAGCCTATGTCAAACACAATAGGATTGTGGTGAATGGAATGAGAATGACCCCCTAGGCTTGCTTATATGTTTAAATGTTCTTTCCCAAGGTAGTAAACCTGTTTGGGATGGATTAGGAGTTGTGGCCTTGTAGGAGGTGTGTGTTTCTGGGGGTGGGCTTTAAGGTTTGAAAAGTCCGTACCATTCCCAATGAGTGTCTGTCTATCTCTGTGTGTGCCTCTGTGTCTCTCTCTCTCTCTGTGTGTGTGTCTCTCTGCAGCTCTCTCCTTGTGTGTGTCTCTGTGTCTGTCTGTCCTTTCTGTCTCTCTGTCTCTCTGTCTCTCTCTATCTATCTATCTATCTAGCTAGCTATCTTTCTCTCCCTCTCTCTTAAAGTTATCTCAAGGCAAAATCTCAGCTACTTCCCCTGTCTGCTTGTCGCTCTGTTTCATGCCATGATGGTCTTCTCAGAGGTACCCTCTGAAACTGTAAGCACAGGTTTAATTAGATGCTGTCTTTTATACGTTGCCTGGGTCATGGTGTCTCATCACAGAATTAGAATAGTAATGAAGACAAGAACAAAAGATATGGAGAGCAGAGAAAATCAAAGGCAGAGAAGCAAAAGGAAGAAAGAGAAGATGAGGAGGTAGGAGGGCATCCTTTTAGGAAATGGGGGGGGGGGACCAGGACCAGCACCTGGCTCAGCAAGTGCTACCTTGAGATCAGCCCTCTGTGTCTTCTTTCTTATTCTTGCTTTCAACCACGCAGACACAAAAGGCTGAGATCCACGTGAGGTGGGCAAGGATGATTTTGAATTAGAAAGGCCTGATGAAGGAGATTTTGTAAATCAGTGACTCCTCTGCAGTGGGGCTTTAAATGTTCAGCTACAGTTCTTCCACTACAACTTGTGGTCAGCAGCCATCTATGACTCTCAGGGCTGTTGTCTAGGCCAAGATGTGGAGTATATAGAATTTTAGAACTGTAGTCAACTCACACTGGAATATAAAACTTAGATATGTGAGCTTAAGTCATGCTTGGGCATTGAACTTTCTGAAAAAATCAAGGTTAGAAAATGCTTTTGTATCATCAGAGGAGTCTTCACTAACATTTCATAAGTGTTCTCCGTTGAATCGAATTTCTGGGTGGGGCCTTGAGGTCTCCAGGTTGTACAAGGTCTGTCCGGTGGTAATGGTTTTTCTTTTAATGGTTGATTTAGTAGTACCTTGTTGTTCACTCAGTTCTGAAAAGCAACTCTAGTAAAAGACTTAGACTGCTATGGAATCCAGATTTATTTTAGTGTGAGCTGTAGGGCGGTATAAATTGAGAATTTGTCAAAGAAGCTTTGCAATGTCTGGACGGTGCTACTTCACTTGATAAGTACTAGCCGAGAGCCAGCTGGCCTCAAGTCCAAGCTGTGACTTCCTTTTTCCTTTCATGAAGACTTAAATATTCAAATATTTGGACTAAATACATCAGAGGTATCATCAAACACAAAACACCGGCCCCATCTTGCAAACCAAGGAGAATTTATTTCTATTCCTCAAACTCCCATCCCATATAATTTCAACCTAATTAAAGGTACAGCACTTGAAACCAGACCTTTTAGAAGAGGGATTTTGGAATAACTTCACCCAGATTGTTTCTTTGAATTGCTACTGGGCAGCTGTTAGCTTCAAATAAGCTCAATACTGGATTTGCAACAGATGTTCCCAAAGTGAAACAAAGAAGGAGATTGCTGGATTCTTTGCAAAGGAAAAAAGAAATCTGGGGCGTGGGGGCGGGGAGATCCAAGATCTGGAAAGGTCATCTTCAACATGGAGAGTGACCTTAGGCAAGCCACAGACAGAAGGGTTCATCTCTCCAGTGAGGTTCGAGAAGAAGCTTGTTAAACTGACCCAAGCACCTGGACCTCCATTCAATCATCCCTTTCCTCTGCATCTCACCTAGTGCTATTCTAATGTGTTGCTGTCTTCTTCAATTAAATACTTTGGGGATGTTATAAGTACAGCTTTTCCCCATTAATTTTTTTTTAATTACACAGGACCTCCTAAGCCAGTGATGATCACTAAAGAATTTTGTAGATAAACAGTTCTTCTTCTATCTTTAGAGTAGACTTTTTTAAAATTTAATAATGTGGCTCTCACGGGAATGTCTCCAAGCAGTTAGGGATCCGTGAATAGAAGAGACTAAGCTATCTCTTTCATTTTGTCCGATTGGATTTAAATGTCTCGCCTACTTATCGATAAAGTCATCATGCTTTAAACCTCCATTATCTGGTGACTTTATGTCCCTTGCTAACTTGATCACTGCAGGGCCGAATGAAACAAATGGCATATAGGGACACTTAAAAAAAAAAAGCTTCTCCTTGTGGTAGATGCCAATTAATACAGAGACCTTACCTGGTCAACACACAGAGAACCAGAGAACCAAAGACCCTAGACAGACAGTCACATCACACCCCTGGCCCTAAGGAATCTTTGTGGAAGAAGAGGTGGAAATGTTAGAGCCAGAGAAGGTTCTTCCACCACCCCCTACCCCACCCCCACCTCCACCGGAGCTAAGGACCAAACCCAGGGCCTTGTGCTTGCTAGACAAACGCTCTATCACTGAGCTAAATCTCCAACCCCCAGAAGAGGTTCTTAACATCAAGAAAACAGTGTTTTCCAACACAACAGGGAAGATGCCCATTTTAACTCAGTGAATGTGACAGCATGCAAACAGACTTCTCAAGCTCCAGCCAGAGAAAATATCAGCCTAGAGGCAGAGAAAATAGATATGTTGTCCTACCACGAACTGAAGACCTGTTAGAATTTGATAGCTGCTTGGAAGAGAGTTGGTTTTCTTTATGGATCTGCCCCCGATGGGCTGACCTCACACCAGGGAAGATCTCAACCCCAAGGACTAGTTAGGCAACACAAACTACAACACAAAGAGCAAGTCCAAGATGAGGACTTTTGTTTGTGTCAAGAAAGACACAAACAAGTATCGAAGAAAGAAACAAAGGAACAAAACAAAGAGAGAGAGAACCTCAAAGTTGAGAAGGTGGAAAAATCATAACTGTTGGAGAGTAAATATGCTCAAAACACATTGTATGAAATTATCAGTGAATTAATAAAATGATTACGATTGCAAAAAGAAACACCTGCTGAACATGGCATAAACACATAGAGGTGTTGAAGGAAAGGGGGCTTCATCCTCTCTTTGCTCACCTATCAAGCAACAGACCTGTGTTAGAAACAAATGAGAGAATAGGTTCAATGAATTGTGCTGCTTAAGTTACATACACATCTATAAAATAATAATAATAATAATTGCATATCTCCCCATACACACCATATTTTGTCCTAGATAAAAGAGAAAATTTATTTCTAACCTGACCATCTACTTCCAAAACAAACAAACAAAACCCCCAAACTATTGATCCATAAGGTAAAATACAGAGGGATGTTAAGGTGTGTTCAGTTCACAGCCTCTGGACCCAGGTAGCTATGGATGCAAACTAACAAAAACATAAGCTCACTTAAGACATTATGAAATGATTTCACAAATGGGTTTGGGGATGTTTTGCTTTTGGAATTCAGCTTTGCAGTTCTGAGCAAGGATTTTGTTTATAATAAAGTCATCATATCCAAGCAGGACATGCCTGGTGGTAGCTATTAATATTTTGCTAATGTGAGATAAAACTGAAATTTGTCTCCCTTTCTAGTATCCAGATGACCATGTAGGTATAGGGAAAGCTAGCTATATCTGTTCAGTGGGATGCAGCAAGGAAGTTAAGAAGATGTATTTGAGGCCTGGGTCTAGGTGCTATCTGAATGACCTTGGGTGACTTACAACACAAAGTACAATGGGGCTTTTCAAAGTTTCTCCTTCATAGGGTTCTCATGGGCAGTAAATTATTTAAATATATAAACCATTTGCAATACCATCTACATGGTAGCAAGCACTGGCATTTTTTTTTATTATCATTAGACCCAGTAAGAAATTAACAACTCCTAATAAAATAATTATAACAATGTTGAGTAATAAATTCTATTTAAAACATGAGTTATTGTGGAATTTTCCATTTGCTAATATTTCTGGAGTACAGTTAACGATGAATAGCTGAAACTGTAGATAATAAAGCCACAGGTTTGGAGGACTTCCATACCTCTCTATCTTGGCTGTCCTTTCTAGCTATTCACCCCTTCCCCTTAGCAAAAGAGCCCTGACTCATAAGTAGAGGATGGGTAGATCACATATGCTGCTTCCACAAGAAGCCTCATAGGAAGATAGAACAGAGGCCAGTGGAGAAGAGATAGTGCTAAGGAAAGAAGAGAAGAGAACCATTATGTGTCTTTACACCATGCCAATGATTTACATACTTAATGCTAAGGGTGTTTCATAGCTGGAGTATGAGACAGAGCTGGAAAGAATGAAATAAAACCATGTTTATTTAGTCTACCTCCACTGAGTTTATAGAGACGTTTTTTAGCTTGAGGAATACAGTAAACTACATTTCTAGAAAGGACTTCCAACATGACAAACACACACACAATTGTTTTAAACGTGTTGCTGAGACTATATCCAGAATAAGAAAAGAATGGGTCAAAATCCCACACTTCTTCATTTCAGAACAGAAAGTAAAGGAAGGAGTGTGACCAGCCCGGGACCAGGTGACATCCTTGGAAAGAGAAGTGAGAGTCTATTGCAGGTCAGTGATTTCTAAAAGAAAGCTTTTCAGAACATTATAAAAGATAAGTTTGTGTCAATAAATGCTAAAAGTCACCAGAATGCTCTCACATGTTTTTCTCTGCAAGTTGTCCAATGTTAATGACATCATTGAATACTCTGGGTATAAAGATGTGTGCTGGGAAGAGTAATTGTTGGTAGAATGCTAAAGGAACAGAGAGGGCACTGTGGGTGGGTGTGTCTAATGACATACCACCAAGAACATTCAGAGGCTAAAGCTCAGAATTCTTGTGTGGCTCTTTCTGCCAAAGAATGTGGGTGCAGTCTTCAGAGCTGCCAAGTCAGACACCCAAGGTTAACTTCTAGATCATATCCCATAACAGAATCCCAAGAGCAAGTGTTGGGTAGTTTCATCTGCTGGCTTATAAACACGTAAGGGTGAACCAACAGAAGCCACCAACATCCCCTCACCCCCACCCCAGGACATCTTTGGCTACTCACCTACTTACAGACCTCTATGTACTCTAAAAGCATAGCTTCAGAAAAAATACACTGTTATGTGTAAAATAATTGGATTATATCTATCCCTGTTAGCGACCAAATGAATGAGACTCAGATGATGATTTCTTTGTTTAGCTTTGGGACGCTGCTGGAGGAATTACCCCTGATCTATTTTTCCTATTGCTTGACTCTTAATTCCCCAGTTGTGTTCCCTAAGTACTTGTAGTTTGAGTCTTCCTGGGTTATTTCTGTTCCATCAGCATGTCCTCAGGGTCTACTTCACTTCTGATGTGTACTCCTCATCCATTTCATCTAATGGAGATCTTCTATCCTCTCTGTCTTCTTTCCCTTTCTTCTTCTTTCACCATCCTTCTTTCTTCATGGTCCTTACCTGCCATCTCCAACTGGACCAAACTCCATCAACCACTATTCTCCCCAGTAATTGGCTATAGCCACTTTATTTTAACCAGTAGCTTTAAATTGGGGAGCAAGGTATACATAGCACCACTTAATTATACATGAAGAACAACCAGATCTTGGGAGCCAATATTTAACATTTGAATACATAACAGCACCAGACCAACCCCCCCAGCAGTTATGTTTTAATCTACTTAATGGTCTACATTTGACGATGAATATATATGACAGCAAGATCATTTCTTATTTTCCTTTCTACCTTTGTGTCTTTGCAACTCGATTTTCACATCATAGGCATTCAAAGAGGGCTACTGAATTGGAAAAAGACATTATTACTTCTCTGTATGAAATTCTACTTTATTTGAGGCTGCTAGCTCAATCTCTAGGACTGCAAAAAAAAAGTGAAGAATATTTTTGAGTCAATATTCAAGTCTCATCCAGAAGTTGTCATTGCTAGCTATCCACATTTAGCCATCCCTTTCTGAACCATGAGTGTTTCTTGGTTGCACTGTGGTAGTGAGTGGATGATTAAATTATATCCCAAGACAGAAAGTAAATATGAACAACACATAAAATTTCAAGAGTCCAACTAAGACAATGGTTTGATTCACTAGTGAAGCCAAGCAGTTAAAGACCTTGTTAAATGATGTGTCCATTCTTGTACCACACTCTGGCCAAGGCAATTACATCTTCTGGACAGCAGTTTACTCCCTACAGGCTACTTTCTCGGCCTGGCCTGACTGAACTCTGGATAAATTCCCATACAAATATTCCCACAAAGACAGGCAGAGGGAAGGAAGTCTCATCTTCTCACAGCAGAGAGGTCTGACTCAGTCTGTGCGTCTTTCTCTTTCCCCACCTGCACATGGGACTCGCTCTGACTTCCCATCACTTGAGTGTCCATCATCAAGACCACAGGAGAGGACAGCCCACTGCTACATTCTCACCGCCTTCTGAGTTACTTGCCAAAGCCCAGTTCTTGCTTTCTTGGAGGCCTCAAATATCTTCAGATTAATGTGTCAATGACATCATACTTGAGGGTGGGATGGCTGATGGAGCATTAAATAAATTACATTTTATAAGGTGGCGAATGTGTTCATCCCCAGGGGTCAGGTAGTGAGATGAGTTCTCTTCTACCAAAGCATCTATTTGGGTCTCTGAATGAACCAAGAATAGAGAAAAGTCTCTTCTAATTTATCCAGCATGCTTCTGTAAATGAATTAACATTAATATAAGTTAAACAATGAATTAATCTAGCAGATGAACTTCTTTATCCTATGTGATGGTTTGTATATGCTCATCCCAAGGAGTGGCACTATTAGAAGGTGTGGCCTTGTTGGAGGAAGGGTATCACTGTGGGGATGGGCTTGGAGATCTTCCTCCTAGATGCCTGAGCATGCCCAGTCTATTCTTGGCATTCTTTGGATCAGGATGTAGAACTCTCAGCTCCTCCTGCCCATGCCTGCCTGGATGCTGCCATGCTTCCACCTTGATGACAATGGACTGAACCTCTGAACCTGTAAGCCAGCCCCAATTAAATGTTGTCTTTTATAAAACTTACATTGGTCATGGTATCTGTTCACAGCAGTAAAACCCTAACTAAGACACCTTAAATCAGTCCCCAATAACTGCACAGAGAAACAATATTTATTTAACTGCACCTCAATAGCTGAGAGTTTAAATGATCTACCTTAGCCTTCTATGGTAATCTGACTATTTCCTAGCCCCATCCCATGATACTTGCATATTATTATTTATCTTCCTCTTTAAACTTCTGGTGTGTTTCCATGATATTTCTACAGACCCCTTCCTCATGGCTCTAAATCCTCCATCCTCTGACCGATCTTTTTTTTTTTTTTTTTTTTTTTTGGTTTTTCGAGACAGCGTTTCTCTGTGTAGCCCTGGCTGTCCTGGAACTCACTCGGTAGACCAGGCTGGCCTCGAACTCAGAAATCCACCTGCCTCTGCCTCCCAAGTGCTGGGATTAAAGGCGTGCGCCACCACCGCCCGGCTCTCTGACCGATCTCTATCCTAATTTCTACAAGCTTCTTTACGGCTCTTTGAATCAAAAGAAAATAGTTAGACCATAGAGGTAGCATTCACGGCATGTTATCCCACATAGACACAAATATATAACCTTACTTCCTATAACCCATCAGAGAAAGGATTACTTTTTGTTAACGAATTTAAGGAGATTAAATTCAAAGTTTTTCAGGTCCAATCAGAATGTCTTAGAGCACTTTTGCAGTCACTTCAGAGTAGGTGACTACAAACCAGAAATTTAATTCTCAGATTCTTGATGCCAATGAGTTCCAGGATGGAGGCAAATCTAGTCACATCAGCAAATGATGTGACTTCAGAGGGCTCCCATCTGGCCCACAGATGGAACATTCTGGAATTTAGTCTTCACATGTGGTAAGGAAAGAACATAACTCCTGGAACTTTTTTTTTTCCTTTTTAATTGAGGCATGGATGGATGTCAGGATGGCAGACATTTTCTCTGGATCTGAGCAGGGTATAAATTAATTTCATTAATTAAGGCTTTGTCCTCAAGACCCACTTATCTCTCGGAACCCTTACTCATTAATGTCTTTATGCTGATAGTTGGTTTTAACCTAAAAATTTTGGAAGGACGCATATGTTCAGACCAGAGCATCATGTAGGCTATAGCAGTGTTAAGCAACCATAGTAATTTGCCCTAAATACTTTAGCATCACTGATGACTTCCTGTTGATCCATGTACTATTTTTTTAAGTCATGTAATAAAATTAGGTTAAAGGTTTTTAACTCAGAAGAACTCCTACCTTACAGACACAGTTCCCATCTAATCATGAGAATAAAACCAGGCAAACTTAGACTGGGAGACCTAACACAGGACAGTTGGCAAGGCATAAAAATCAAGAAAAGACTGAAAACAGTCACAGACCAAAGGGGCCTAGAGGAACGTGACAACTAAATGCCAGATAGTACCCTAAGTTGAACTGTGGAAAAGAACAGAGAGAATTAATGGGAACACTGTGAAACCTAAATAAAAATCTTGAGTTCAATAAAAGAAAAAAAAAAGAAGGAAAAAAATAAAACATTCAAGATGGCCTTCAGGTTGAGTCTGCCAAGAACCATCAGAAAGGAGAACCTCCAAGCACCATGGAATGATACTGAGAATGAGGTGTGGATAATAAGAAGTGGGAGTGGACAGTGGGAAGTGGGAGTGGACAGTAAGAAGTGGGAGTAGACAGTGAGAGCTGTAAACAGTGTCCAAGTCCATAACCCACCTCAGCAATCTGTCAGGTCTTAGGAGGAGCAGAGATGTGTGGACCACTCACTCACTATTTATTCAGTCAGCAAAATAAAAGCTAGGTATGAGCTGTGATAAGCCAGGCCCTCTTCCTGGGTTAAGAGATTCTGTCTCGAACCAAGCAAATTGGATCACCACCTCCATCTCTAGCCTTTTTGGAATCAATTTCTTAACTTTTATCATCTTATTGTTTGCTGTACTTGGGCTGTAATACAAAATGCCGCAGAATGGGTGTGTTAAACAACAGCAATTTGTTTGATAACAGTTCTGGAGACTGCGGAGTTGGAACTCAAAGTTACAGCTAATGTCTTTTCCGAGGATAGATCTCTTCTTGACAGGCAGGTAGCTGCCATCCTGCCACGTCATCACAGGGCTTTTCCACGGAGCATGTGTAGCTCTCTAGACGCTCCTTTTACAAAGACACCAACCCCGGCTCACAGCCCCACCCTTATGACCTCTCAAATAATTTGTAAGTCAAAATACAGCCATAGTAGGAAGATGGGGCTTCAACAAATCAATTTGGATGGTGTACATATATGCAGTTCATTAAAAAATAAACCATCAAAAAATAAAAAAGATGAGCTAGTAAATAATCCAGATCTTAGGCTAAGATCCAGGTAACTTGAAAAAAAAAATGAAGGCAGAGGATTTCAAATCCCCCTCTTTGGGGAATCTTAGATTTCCTATGTATCCAAGAAAATATGCAATTTTGTCATGGTAAGACATTGGAGTTGTCTTCTAACTGAAGCGGGTTTGCTTCAGTTACCTCCAGCTAGAAATGTAGTCCATTTGGTTGAACTTAAGTCTGTTTTTAAGCCTGATTTTTATTCCTTAAGAGGAAGAGAAAGGTCTAAATCTGGGTACATCCAATGCAATGTGGATTTGGCCTGTAAACAGCTTTTGATAGCCAAATTCACACTTTAAAAAAAAATTAAAACAGCAAGCAAGCAAATGTCAGTATACGAAGACAGAAGCATAAAGCTTACCTCGGGTTCAAGAAGACTTTTGAGTTGTAAATGAGTGAACACACGAAGCAGTGTCTGTGGTAGCACAGTAGGACAGTCACCGTCATTAGTGGTACAGTTGCTGGGAAACAAGCTGCTATTTTCTCACAAAGAGAGGATGGATGCTGTAGTTGATAGGTTATTTCTCCTCCACTGGTGAAATGAGCCAATTCAAGTCAGATCTGAATACAAAATACATTAAAGGCAGGTTCCTTGGGAAGCCTCTCTCCACTGAGTTCAGCGGTTTCAAAGATAGAGGCCAGGGGAGTTGCCATGGAAGGGAGGGAGGGAGAAAAAGAGAAAGGGCAAAAAGAACAAAAGAAGAAGAAGAAGAAGAAGAAGAAGAAGAAGAAGAAGAAGAAGAAGAGGAGGAGGAGGAGGAGGAGGAGGAGGAGGAGGAGGAGGAGGAGGAGGAGGAGGAGGAGGAGGAGGAGGAGGAGGAGGAGGAAGAGGAGGAGGAGGAAGAAGAAGAAGAAGAAGAAGAAGAAGAAGAAGAAGAAGAAGAAGAAGAAGAAGAAGAAGAAGAAGAAGAGGAAGAAGAGGAAGAAGGGGAAAGGGGAGAGGGAGGAGGAGAGGAGAAGGAAAAGGGGGAGAAGGGGGAGGAGGAGGGGGAGGGAGAGAACAAGCAAATAATGTAACGTCTAGATTATATAAGGAGGAACCTCTGCAGGAATAGCAGCCCTGCCCCTGGGCTGGAAATTCAGGGTTGGGGGCTTGGTATGCCAGGTAGGGACTGAGGGATGCTGGGAGAACCTGGAGGCCAGGCCTGCTTTGATGGGTAAAATATGCACCTCAGTCCTTTCCTTGTCCCAGGGCCTGAAACCAACAGTAGTCATCATGGCCTTAACTAGAATGGCTTCCTCTGTAGGGACACTGCTTGTTTAGAGTAGGTCCACCATTTGCCTTATTCTACAGAGGTCTCCTTAGCCCTCTTAAAGAGGCAGGCACAGTTCCCAGTCAGCAACTTGTAGAAGAGCCTTTTTTTTCTTACAGTAGCATCTGGTCTTTTGGCAGAAAGCTCACAGGGATCATCTTAAAAATGGTTGGTTTTCTCCCCCAAATCTTTCTCTTGCCTTCAAACACTTAGAGAGGCTGAACTTTCTTTCTTTCTTTCTTTCTTTCTTTCTTGCTTTCTTTCTTTCTTGCTTTCTTTCGTAGCTAAGAAATGCTCAAAAGACATTTTGAAGGACTTTAGAATGAATGTCCATTCTAGGGACCAGCTCTAAGGTAAGCTAGAATTCACCCCTCAAAACCCCACTTCTTCCAGGGGCCCATAAATGTAAGTCATCTCTCTCTCTCTCTCTCTCTCTCTCCCTCCCTCCCTCCCTCCCTCCCTCCAATTGGTTCTTTCCCTCTCTTGCTTTCTCATTTTCTCTAAGAATGAAAAACTGAAACAAAAATCAATATCAATTTACTTTTGAGATTTCCTAAATGGAATTACGAATTTCCCATTTTTTTTCCTGAAATATCTGAATCTCAAGATCAAATTTTCTGCTTCCAGTTAATCCCTTGGTACCTGGGTGGGGGAAGGAGTGAAGGTGGGGGGGTTGGGGGGAGGACAGAATGTTAACCAGACAGACCCCTCTCAATCTAGATGCAAACAGAAGATCTCCAGCTTATCTGAAAAAGCACATTTGGAGTGAGACTTTGTTAAGCCCTTTAGGAGTTTGCTCCTTGTAATATTAAGCACAGATTTTATACCAGAGAGTCACATGATCAAAACCGCACTCTCAGACTCTCCAGCTCTGAACGTTCAGACTAGTCCAACTGCACAGAGCTTGAATCAAGCCATTGTGGAGGACATCCAAGGCCAAGATGGTGGCAGATCCTAAGGGTCAGCGGCAGTGACAACAGACGGGTAGCCAACACAGTTTGTTATACATATTGCTGTTTTTAACTGGAGGCAGAAGGTGTTTCTCCTTGTACTCCAGAGCCAGGGTACTTCAGCAGAAGTCCAGGATGACAGTCCTCTACCCTCAGCCCTGCAAGCTGAAGGCTCGAGACAGCTGTATCTCCATCTCACCTCTCCCACAGGGACGCCAGGGAGCCCAACACCCCCGCCACACTCTCTCGCTTCTAAACGGGTCTCTTTTGTTTCTCTCTTACATAATTTTGTTTAAAATGAAAGTTCCCCTAATCCACTTTAGTCCTATAGCTATGAGTTAATTTCTCTCGCCCTTCACCTGTCTGCTCAGATCCGACTCTCTAATCCATTCCCTTAATCCTAAGGAATTGGTCTAGTTTGGGACTTTCATCCCATGGGAGGTTAGGCTTTAGCTCTTTCAACCTACACAATTATAGGTTTACTCACGCTTTAACCTTGTATCTCATTGGCTTATACCATGTTGCCTTCTGTGTTTTAAATCTCGTCTCTACTCTTAACCTCTATTTTTAGCTATGCCCTCTATTTGAAAGTTTAAACCTCACTTAATCCACTATCCCTTTTAATATTTTTTCATTCTTTTTTTTTCCTTCTTATTTTTATGCTGTTCCTGGATGTTAGCCTGTTTTCAGACCGGATGTGACGAAGGGCCACAGGAGATGCCAAGTCAGTGTAATGAATGCAGTGTGAGCTCCTCTCTCCCCCTCACTTCCTCTTCTAAGACCCCGGGCCTTCAGTGTGCCCAAGCTGTCCCCAAGAGGCCCTAGAACCTTGGCCTAATAAGACTGGATTTAAAAACTAACAGGAAGTAAACAGCATCATCATTCATGAAACGAGAACGTGGGCTTGCACTGAGGGACCTCTGGCAGACTGCAGCCTCTGTGCAGCACTCCAGAGACCTGCCCTGGTCGAGGGCAGGGGTTGCAGGCAACCACAGGTCAAGATAACTTGTAGGTGGCCTTGCCCAAGCTGCAGGCAGCGCTAGCTGACAATGTATTTCCAGGTGTGTCCTCCAACAAGAAAGGTCTCCTTATGGTCTCTTCTCCTTATATTGATATAAAGGTGGATGTCTGCCCAAAGGGGAAGTTACTGCTCCCAGGGATTCTAACTACCAGGATGACAGGAGTGGTGGCTGGAGGCTGCCTTTTGTCATGATCTACATTAGAGAACCTAAGGAAAAGCAGACAGGCATTTTATGTTCACATAATGGAAGTAAGTTTCTCTCAGAAACTTTTAGGGACACCGCTGGCTGAGTGGATTCTCTCAGGTTTTGTTTGTCGATTGTCTCTTGCTTTCTTAAGTCATAAAGACCAAGTTTCCAAAGGCCTGCTCAGTCACTGAACTGCCACAAGTCTCCAAAGGCCTGCTCAGTCACTGAACTGCCACCGCACTGTCTTCACACCGGACTCCCGCCAGCCAGCTTACCACTCCCGAGGCTCACTATGGAGAGCCAACCCTGTCCCGTGTCTCATGACTGGCTCACCTGGAATTCCCACCTTGCCTCGGGAAGCAACCACGGCCTGTAACCGCCCTCTTAGAGAATGCACCATATGCCATATCTCTCACATTACCCTTCGAGGGCTCCACACCAACTCCCAACCTACTGCAGCGACCTGGTTTTAAAAAAAAGTAAAGAAGCAACAACCAGCCAACTGTCACCCAGCCTGCTTAGACATGCTGTCGCTAGAACAAGGTATTTTTCAGCAAGCGTGCTCCCAGAACCCCCAGAGCTTTGACATTTTACTTCAAAGAGGATTGGATAGGCCCAAAGCTTGTAAAGAAAAATGGGGGTATGTTGGGAAGTGGGTTTAAGTAGAGACAAGGATGGGAAGGGAGAGCTGAAGAGGGGGGAGTGGCAGGGTAACAAAGTTCAAGGGAGCTTAAAAAGACCATGTGGAACTAGTATTTTATAAACTTCATATATAATGTATAGATAAATACGAGTTTAATGGAGTTACCCAAAATAGGAGATCAAACTCATCCCAGAAGCCATGTGTTGCCAAAAAAAAAAAAAAGAAAAAGAAAAAAAGAAAAGAAAAAACAGTGTAAATTGTGGGGTACCTTCCCTTGAGTTGTTGGGTGGGGGTGTCCCAAAGACCCTCAAAGCATTACATGTTGTAAATCTCCGGCTACCACAGCAACTGATTCATGTATTGAGCCATCTGGACCAAGCTAGGATTTTAGAGTATAAACTTGTTTGCACAACAGAATAATTCATTCTCTCTCTCTCTCTCTCTCTCTCTCTCTCTCTCTCTCTCCCTCTCTCCCTCTCCCTCTCTCTCTCCCCCTCTCTCCCTCTCCCCTTCCCTCACCCCTCTGTTCCTTTTCTAAGTACCAGTACCTCCACCCCAGAGTGAGAGACCAAGTGCCCATGACTATGACTGATTTCCAGTGCCTTTGAATTAGCTCATCTATATGTGGCCTGGAATCATATGTGAGGTTTTGCCTTCAACAACTACCAAAGGGCAAGAGGTGAATATAATTTCTCTTTCTGCATAAAGTTTCTTATAACTTTCTATTATTCAAGGTCAAGATACTTTCTGCTGAAATGATGTCTTTTGTTTTCAGTTTATAGTTTGTATCTGGATAGAGGTGATGAATAGATTCGCTCCTGATTCTACAGCTCCTTTACCAATATTTTAATTGGCAGGGCCCAGGACAATGCGCCCTTCATTTGTATTATAGGGCAGAGCTATACACCTTTAGACCTTTCTACTCCTAATTAGACCTGACTCTTTCACCTTCATAACTGATGATAAAGATCTGAGTGGAAGCAGCTGAGTGGTTTTAAATACTCTAACTTGGTAGAAACAAACGTCAAGATTGTACTGGTCATGAAGAGATTTGTCTGAGCAGACCTCTGACGTACTCATACATTGCTTCACGCATGCGTGTGGCTAGGCAATGACGAACCCTGTGTAGTCAACAGGTGAACAGGTTCGTCTACAGCACATTCTATGTCCAGACAGCGTTAGAAAGCAGGAGTACAATCATTCATAAAACCGAGTGTGGCTCCAGTAGAAATCGGTACACTGAGGGAGATGAACACGGTGCGCTCATTCTGTATAGTCGTGACTTGGGAGGATGTCAACCCAGTTTGGAGAATAAAGACATTCTTGAGGAAGAGAGAATGTTTATGTAAGAGGAGTGGTAAATGACAGTGGAAATAGGGAAGTGGGAAGGAAGTTCCAGAAAAAGGAACATGATCTTCAAAGCCCTGAAGGCAGAGGAGGACAAGTCATTTTAAGGACAGTGCAAGCCATTCACTGAGGCTAGCCCACTAACAAGGGAGCCATGAACGAGTTCATGCTCCCTCAGTGGAGGAGGCAAGTGCTACCCCTGGAAGTGGAAGGCCTGGGAGTCCTACCCTGCTCTGAAGACATCTGTATGTAAGACCCTTCAGTCATGAGATTTGCCTTTCAGGAAACTCATGAATCTGTGTCATAATAACAGACAGAAGGATGAGATCCAGTGAACCAGAGTGAGCCCCGGCTTTCCAGGCAGAGCAATGGAGCCCCGTGGAGAGAAGGGACCTGTAAAATTGGGGCGAGAAACCAGGCACACTGCTGCTAAGGAGGGAGAACTGTCTGGTGGCTGTGACGTGGCTGAAGATGGCTTTGAGTCAGTGCTTGTTTGGGCATCCAGGTTGCACCCATCTCTGTTGCTGGGAAGAAAGAGATGACTTTGAGGGTTCGCAAAAAATAGACATGTCTAATATATGAGTCCTGTCTATGATTCCATCCAAGAAGGTTTCTGAACAACAGTTAGAGAGTAGAACCACGCACAGGTATATGACAATTTAGCTTTAGCTCCGGTGAGGATGAAAGGTAAGGGACCATGTCGTTTCCAAGGCATTAATTATGCTGACAAAGTAGACTATTTGTCAAATTCCTTTTAGTAGCTCCATACCCTACCCCAAAGGCAGGCCACAGATCATAAGATACTTCTTCAAAATACACTGCTTCCTGGAAGTTTCAGAAGGCATTCGGGAGCAATAAACTCAAAAATATTCTCATTAAGTCCCTCCTAATGGCAAGCAGTGTGTATGGTTCTGGGTGCAGAGATTAAAGATACCCAGGGTCTGCCTCTGAAGTACCCACAGTACAACAGGTAATTATCAGATGCTTACCACAATGGAAGTGGAAGAAATGAAAGAAAGGGAAAGGCTTCAGACAATCAGGTAAAGCTTCATGGAACCAACCACCTTTGAGTCTCAAGAAAGATTTATCGTGAACCTAGGCGCCTGGAGATCAGAAGAGAAACACACCCAAAGGAGCAAAATAGCCTTGTTTCAGAAAACAGCAGGGAGTTCAGGATGCCTGGGAAAAAGCTGAGTGTGCTACTTCGTAACCGCCCTGCTTGACCACAGTGTAGAACACCCGCAAAGCCTCTTTGGAGGTTGCAAAATTCCATACGGAAATTGCAAAAGCCCGAACTAAGATCGTGGCAGGAAAACAGGTGCTCCTTTAAGAGAGACGCCAGCGAAGATGAGGAAAGCGGAGATGACAATTTTAGATGGAAGCCGAAATTAACACTACACAGCAACAAGAAGAAAATGATCCACATTTATGTGCCTTACAAACTTACTCGCATATGAAGTTAGAAATGCCTGAAATGGCATCTGAGCCTTTGTAATGATGGTGAGGTCCTCTAACTACATCTTTCTACAGGAGTTCTCTGGACCCTGGTGTCAGTGGTGGAGCCGGTTGGAACTAATGAACCAAGAGATTATCTTGTAGTGTGTTCGAGTAATATGCCTGATCCTTGGGGCATGAAGGATCTGCGCTTGAAAACGGACTTCACTAATGACTGTACAATTTTGATCTCAAACACAGTCGGAATTCAGTGTGATAGGGACGAAGATGGTTACATTCTGTGGACCATCAGGAGGAAGGGAAGGGTATGTGTGCACGCGCATGCGCGCATATGTGCGTGCGACTTTTTGGGGGGAGGGGGCAGGGTGTGCGTTTTTTGTGTTTTGGGGTTTTTTTGAGACAGGGTTTCTCTGGGTAGCCCTGGTTGTCCTGGAACTCACTCTGTAGACCAGGCAGGCCTCAAACTCAGAAATTTGCCTGCCTCTGCTTCCCGAGTGCTGGGAACTTTTAAGCTGGATAAGACAACAGAGAATAGAAAGCTCTTCTTATTTTCCCAGGGAGTTGCTGCGACAGGAAACCAGCTTCCAAAGTCCGTAACAGGGAAAGGCTTACAAGTCTTTGTCCATCTTAGTCAAATGCCTTTAAACATTCCCACGCTGGCTTCAACTAGTCAGATGTTTCGGTTACTTTAAAAACCCAGGTCGGAGGGTGGATACCAAGCAGTTCGTTCACTGATGATTCTGTAACAGAAATGGATCCTAAATGATTGAGTAACAGAAGGGAACTGAGTGTTTTTCCAAGCCCACACTTAAAACTGTGTTCATTCCCAAAGGATGCCTTTGAAAATCTCCCAAGTCACTCATAGAAAACACAGAGGCACATTTTCCAAATTGTAAATATTGCCTTCACCAGATTCTGCCCTTACCAGAACCTACTGCCTCTAAGTCTTCTACATTTCCCAAGAACTTAATCACATCTATCATTTAGAATCTGAAAAGTCACGGATGCTAAAAACACACACTTTCGAGCCTACTTCCAGAAATACATGTGGGCATACTTCTACTCATACATGGACACATATTTCCATGCATACATGCAGGCATATTTTCATACAGGCATACTTCCAAACGTGAATGTAGATATATGTACATATATGCAGGCATATTTCCATATATACAAGAATACATGTATACATACATAGAAGCATAATTCCATACATATGTGCAAGCATACTTATTTACATACATGTAAGAGTAACAGCAAATATATATTCAAGAGAACTTCCAAACATAAGTCTGGACATGCACAAACACATGCATATATACACATATACATACATACATACATACACATGCATGTATACATATATACATATATACACACATGGGTGTATATATACATGTGGTATATGTACATACATATGTATATACACACACATACAAACACACACACACACATATATATATACAAGCATATTTCCCTCCATACATTCAGGCATACTTCCAAACATGCTTGCAAACATGCTCTCCATATATACATGATGCATGCTTCTAAACATATCTGCAGGCATACTTACAAACATGCCTGTGAACATACTTTCATATACATACAGTCATGCATATATTTCCCCAAGTTCAAAGTATCCTTTGGGGCGAGTGGCTACATCTTCTCCCGCACTTTTGCTCTCGGTCTTACATCACTAGACCTAGTGTTTACCCTGGAGTTGACATTTCCACATCACCCCAGCAGGTGTCTAGAGTCACCTCCCCCATGACACTCCTGTAACAGATGGTGCAAATGGTCCAGCGTGTGGATTCTGATTCATTGCAGGAGAAACAAACTGCCAGACGGCCAACAAGCTAGGAAGAAAAAATCCAAGTTGCTGCTTTAAAAAAAAAAACCCATTATGAATTATCTGTCACATGGTGACTTTGCATTTGTCCCTGTTTAAAGATGATTAGTAATTTATTTAAGCAGATTACATAAAAGCTTTCAGAGGACTGTCCTGTTTGCAAAGGCTTCTACTGGTGGCAGGAATGTGTCAGCACAGAGAAAAAAAAAACCGAACATTCAAACAAAATAACATTGGACTCAGATTGATTTTTAAAATTTAAATTAATACATGGGTTAATAAACATGCTTATAAAAATTGTTGCTGATACAAGTTCCAGGTCTCTAGAAGAAAATTGAACCTTAGTGTTGCCAATAGTCTCTGGAATGAAAGAATATTTCCCAAAAACATTGTGTAAGTTCACTATTTTGTGTGAAGGGCTTCTGTTTTTGGCTATTTGGGGAAGGCGGTTTGAAAACATGATAGAATTCCACCTGGCAGAGAGAGAAGTGAGAGTTGTATTAATAGAGCCTTAAAGTTAGATACTCTATTCCCCATCACCTCATTATTTGTGCTGCTCATACATTGGATCATTTTGAGAGCTAAATGATCCCTTGGATCTCTCTAAGAAGTTCCCCTCCTATAACTCAGGGGTTAGATTGAGCCATAATGCTAGCAGATTAAGGCTATCCTGACTTGGTGTTTACCTCTACCATTGACTTGAGTACTGCCTTATGTCCTCCTAACAGTAAGATAGCAATTTCCAGGGCACTCTGGATTTTACCATCTCTACAGCAATGAATCAACCCACTGCACGTTTTCTTTATCCAAAGTGCCCAGGGTCCCACATGATTACCACCAGGATATCAGTAATAGGGAGAAAGTCTTTAAAGCAGCTATAACACTACAATATAAACAGTTGAGGATGTACCACACACACACACACACACACACAGAGAGAGAGAGAGAGAGAGAGAGAGAGAGAGAGAGAGAGAGAGAGAGAGAGCAAGGGGAGGAACGAAGTTATAAAAGAAGAAACTTAAAAGCAACAGATATCCTGTTAGAGAAACATGTAGAGTTTGGGGGGAGTTGTTTGGTTTGGGGTTGTCTGTCAAAGGTACCTAAGGGCCAATATTCCCCAAGTCTGTCACCTTTACTCCCACTGACCTTTAATCTCCCCATCCTATAAACCTTTGGGTTACTGAAAGGCCCCAGTGCATTCCCAGAACTTGATGGCTGGATGTCCCCTTTGCCTTCATTTCCTTTGCTCTGATCCTTCTCAGATCACCCACTCTCAAAAGACTACGAGGTCAGACTAAAAAACCCACAGTTACCACCCATGTTAGAATAAAATACAAGTGAACCTTCTGTGCCTCTGTGACCGTTAGTCCGGTTTGGGTTTTGATGACTCTTTTACAAAAATAACTGTAACACAAAGCTTCTTCCATTTTGTCCCTTTGAATTACACTGAGATTACTCTGTTTATTTCTTACCAAAAAATAATATAAATGAGAATTAGAATTTTGTGAAAATGCCTTCTAATAATAAAGGTGGAAGCAGCCATTGCAGCCTTAAAATGGTCTTCTACAAACATGTCTGCCACCTTTTGGATTTGGCTTGACCCCACCCCACTATGCTAATCTGCGTACATCTTGCTTTTCTTTTAAAAACATCCTCTTTTCTCAGCAACCTTCAATGTGCACAGACTTCTGTTGTGTCTCCTGGGTTCTAACTGCAATGATTACTATTCCTGAGTAAGCACGTCAATATTTACAGAAGTGCTCAACAATTGTTATGTGGTTAACAACCACACATTTAAGAATCAGCTAAAATAAATCTTTGGAAATAATGTATCTGTAGGAAGGCAGAAAAGAGGTCAAGGAAGCAAATAATGAACAAGACAAATAGTGAAAGGGTATGTATTTATACCCGTCATATCAACAATTACATTAAAGATAAGTAGTCTAAATACTCCCAACTAAAGATGAGAGACTGTCAGATTAGATTTTAAAAACAAGAATAATTTCACTTGACAACAAGAAATGTACTTTGAACGTAAAACACAGACAGACTAAGAATAAAAAAAAACAAAAAAAAAATGCTAACACAAATGAAAAAGGTTAGAGTGGCTTTATTAATATCAAAGAAACCAAATTTCAAAGCAAAGTTTGTGATAATAATAAGAAACGAATCAGCTCATCAAATAGGAAATAAACTTTATGCAGTAAGCATGCTGCAGAAGAAACACGGCTGGAAAGACTACAAGGAAGGACAGACAGACAGATGTGTGACTAGAGAGACTTCGATAATATCTTTCCATAATAGATACATTAAATAGACAGAGAATCAGTAATGTTATACAATATCATTGTCCATGCTATTTTATATTCTAGTCCATAAAACAGCCTCCATAAATTCAGGAGGTTTTAATTCAAGCAAAATATATTACCAGACCACAATGGTAATTTTAGTAGACATGATACAGGGATGTGAATCATATGTTAGAAAACTAAGGAAGACACTTCTAAGTAGCCTACAGGCCACAGAAGGAATTAGACCATACTTTTCAAATGGATGAAGATGAGGAAATGTATGTGCCAGTGTTTTTGAGATGTCATTGAAGTAATATTTATAGGGAAACTTAATTACAGTAAATGTATGATACATACACACATACACACTCACAAGCACACACACATATCTATAGATAGATAGATAGATAGATAGATACATACATACATACATACATATAGATATATACATAATATACACACATATATATACATAATACACACACATATATGTATACACGCATATATATGTATATATGTGTATATAAATATATAAAAAATCAGAGCATTTTATCAAGGAAAATACTGACACAAATTCAATTTCACTAGAGTTAAAAGTTTCCAATAGCACTGGTCATTAGGGAAACATAGAAACACAATAGCATACTACTATACATCTAGCAGAGTAACTCAAGTTAGGGAGACTAGCAAAAGAAAGTTCTGGAAAGGATATAAAAACTGTAATGCTCACAAATTGCCAACAGAAATGTAAAATTATATAATCACTTTGGAAAAGAAGTTGGCCGTTTCATAGAAAGCTAAACACACCTATTCATTCTACTCCTAGGTCTTTACCCAAGAGGGAAGAAAGCACATGCTCCTATAAAGACTTGTGTGCTGACATTTACTACAGCTCTATTCTAGACATAAAAAGCTAGAAACATGCTAAATACTCACCAGAAGATGCATGAATAAATGCTTTATCCATAAACTGTTGTATGACTCAGCAGTTAAACAGTAGAATAACATGGACAAATCTCAAAATAATTATTCTGAATAAAAGAAATCAAGTATAAAGAAGAATGCATACATGCTTATTTCATTTATATAAAATGTTGATGCAAACTAGAGTCTTTTGGCAAAAACAAGTCTTTTGCCTGCCAATACCATAGAAGGTGGGGCAAGAGAAGCTCCAAGGGTGATAGACACATTATCTTGATTGTAATGGTCTTTTCATGGTATGCATGTGTCAAATTGATAAAATTGTGTGTTTCAATGTATGTGAAAAATACCCAAAGCTATTTGGAAACAAAATACCAATACACCATTGTATGTTATCTGGAAATGCTACAATCCTATCTATCAAAGATATCCCAGCAAGTAGTTTACAAGTTGTGTTTTGAGGAGATGGTTATGTCTATCTCTTTATTTGCACTGTTACTAAAACCAGAAATGTGGGGTTATTTACTTAAAGGCACACAGCTAGAAGCTAATAGACATCTAGATTACCTATTGCCTACTATCTCAAATATTCATGTACTTTTCTTGGATTCCTCACGTTAAAGTTGCCAAACGTAGATATTTCCAAATGTCCAAATCTCCATTTAAGTAGGTAGATTATCCTAGACAAATCTAGTTAATGAACATTTCCCATGTATGGAACCTTGCATTGTAAATCATAAGAAAAGAAGTTAGCAGGGCATAGGTTGTATTTTGTGTTTCGTTTTTTCCCAACTCCATGAGAAGTTAAACAAAATTAGCTCAAACAAAAATGCTTTAAGATAAATCATGAAAAAATATACCACTAATCTAGGTTAGTTGTAGCTAGGTATGGTGGCACACACCTTTAACCCCAGCACTTGAGAGGTTAAGGCAGATGGATCTTCTGAGTCCAAGGACAACCTGGTCTACATAGTAAGTTCCAGGACAGCCAGGGCTGCATAGAAAAACCGGAAACCAAAACAACCATAAAAACTAATAGTAGCGATGAGCAGAGGCCTTGAAATCAGACAGTTTCAAATTCCTCCTCCTTTGGTCCCAATGATAAGGGAAGGCAAGATTCCACAAGAGTTTACACTGAGAAACAAATTAATGTATTAAGTTTGCTTACAGAGCAGTGGGGGAGGGGTAATGGGCAGGAGTGTGGGTAATGTTAAACTGTCATAGCATTTGGGAAGGAAGGTCTTCATTCAACATGGATACTGACTCCCCCATGGTTATATAGATGGAGCCCGATCCCCTAGTTCATTCTCCACCTATGTACTCTAGAGCTGCCACAAGACTCCAAGGCCATCTGCAACTGGGGTAAAATTGCATACAACTTGTTGGGGGGGCGGTGGCTGGGGATGCGAGTTCCATGGCACTCCATGTTCTTTCTCTCTAAGAAGGAATGACAGCAGTTGGCAAGCCTGGCTATGGTGATCGTGGCGAGCAGGTCCAGCCCAACTCCTAAAGGTGGTGACAGTGTGGCTCAGAGGATAGTCCTGTACAAAAAGTGGTCATGGGGGTTAGAAAAGAGAAGACAGATGTTATGTTTCTGAGAGTGGAGCAGAGAGAGGGCGCAGATGAAACTGTGGAACTGGAATATTAGGAAACGTATTTCTTCTTGGAGTATTCTCTGTTACAAGAAGAAAAAAGTGAAAGACAAAACTAGAAACAGATTTTTATTTTATCCCTAAAAACTAAAATGAAAACTTAAGAGTATCTAGGAGAACAGATTTCTCAGAAAGTAAAACCCCATTGTGCTGCACTTCTGAGAACTTGCACTGTTTTTAAAGAACAAAACACCTAGAGTACAAGGGCGTGACCTTCAAGTCTAGGTATTCAACTAGCTATCTATGAGAACTCTCCATCTGGAGAGTCCTCCATGCTGACCTGAAGACAGTCCATATGAGGATGCCCAACCTTGAATCCTTTGTCCTTAGACAGTCATAACTACCTCCACAACATTCACACACGCACACACACACACATACATACACACACTTATCAAACATACACACATCACACACACACCTACACACATCACACACACATCACACATATCCACATAAATGCATAACAATACATTACACACAAACACACACATACATTAACACACACATTACACACATCACACACATACACACATCACAAACACACACATTAACACACACATCACAAACACATACATACACACATCACACGCACATTACACATACATCACACACACACACATCACAAATACACATAACACACAACACATAAATACATATATTAACACACACATCACACACACACATGCACATATACACACACACAGAGTTTTCTTCACATTATTATATCTATGGTAGCTTTTGTGGGACAATGGCTGTTTCTCAACAACAGAAAGCCAGAGTCCACTGGCTTTCTCCTCTAAGCAGATCTGAACTAGGTCTCTGAGTTCTCTCCATTTCCCACTTCCCTAATTTCCTCCATCATGTCTTCTTCTTCTTCATTCTGGAAGTGACCAGAATATTATTAGATATCTTAAATAGTACTAGAGCTGGTTAACCCCATCTTTCTCTCCACCAAATCAGCTTCTTTGATGCTTAAGAATTCTCTGTAAATTATAAGGACAACTAAGGCACTGTAGTAGTTCAGTCACTTAAACCTCTCCCGGGGCCTACAAGGTAAACACATGTTCTTTAACAATGGCACAGACAATCCCTCAAGGTGAAGCTTCTGTTTAGATACAGCCACCCATCTGACCTATGCTCGTACCCCTATCTTCATGAATCAGAAATAATTAAATTTTAGATACTATAACACACCCGATCTCTGTGCATTGACCATGTAGTTTATTTTGCCTACAAAACCTCTTCCTACATCTTACCACCTAGTGACCTCAAATGAGCTGTTGTGACACATACTGACAGTAGGTCCTTACAGAGTCTACTACTGAGACATTTAGGTATTTATTTGTGTTGACTGTGTTGGACCATCCTATCAGAATGTGTTTATACTGTAATATTCACTTATCTGTGTCTCAAGTCTGGAGACTTGAATCTTTTATTGATATAGCTTCAGTGCCTGGCATAAGAACTTAATTTAATATGACTGACCAATAATCGCCCCTGGCTCCAAACATGTTAATAAAGATAATATTTTTTGGAGGATCTATTCTAGGAATTTCCACATGCCTTGGTGACAGTGCCTAATAGCAATCATTTTAAAGCCAAACATTTAGAGGCTGAGGAGATGGTGGCTCAATTGATAAAGTGCTTGCCACACAAGCATGAAGATCCAAGGTTAGATCCCCAGAACTGACATCAAATCAGGGAGGCATGATGGCCAACTGTAATTCACACAGTTAGGTTCATACATGCAAATGTACATACAAACATGCACAAATACCACACATATGCAAAAAAAAAATCCCCATCCATCCCAACTCGGAAATGGTGTATTAATAGGCACTGGGAAAAATACCATCTAGGCAAACATCCAGAAAAGATGTCCCCACTGAAGGCCCCGCTGCAGGACAAGATTGTGTCCACTCTAGCATCATAAAGGTGGCAGGTAATTTGAGAAATTTAGAATTCACTGGTGTCTGAGACTTTATCAGTCCTTGGTTCTCCATGGAAAACGCTCTGTCAAGATGAATCCAATGTTTATTGCACTGAGTCAACAGCTCCAGCTCCTCCCCTAAATGCTAACAACACATCATTAAGGAACAGCCCAGCTCACTGGCTCCCTGTGGCAGTCAGCATTGCTCTGGGAACATTTAAAGGTGTTGTTCCTAAACCAAACAGGACAGGCATGGCAGCAATTGGCACCTTAATCGCCTTTATTACAGGCCACGACTGTGTAATAAATTCTTTAAATGCTCCCAGCATTTCCTCCACCAGTTTTAAGGGTTGCTTCTCTCCAGCTTTGACCTTTTGAAACTTCTTTCCTCTCTCAGTCTTAAGTCAATTGGAGATACGGGGTTTTTATGTAAGTTCACCAAGACAAAACAAGTTAAAACTTACTAGCATGGAGGGATCCTTTCAGGCCAAAACTCAGTCATTCAAGTAAATGTGGTAGCAAGAAATGGCCATTTCTCCGACTTGGCTTTGATTCATGAACATGTTCTGTGAATGGGACATTCTTGGTCCACTCAAAAAACCCAGTCCTGTGTTTCAACAGGAAGATCTGTCTTCACTAACAAATGGAGTCCAACATTTAGAGAATTCTGTCAAATGGGATTTTCTGTGACAATGGGGAAACACCCCCAAATGGAAAAAAATTACCTCTAAGAGAAAATTCTATACAGATCTTTCATGAGAGACTGTGGCAGGTCATTCACTGAACTTTCACTGGTGAGGACAAGTGAAAGTTCAGCAGATCCCTTAACCTGGAATTCAATACCGGCACCCAGGTATTACTTAGCAAGCAAAACAAATACTCAAGCTAGAAGACACAGGGGAAAATGAATCATGTCGCTAAGTGAAAGGAGCCAGTCGAACGGATGCATCCTGTGCAGTCCCACCTGGAAGGCATTCTGGAAAAAGGCAAGAGATATCAGTGGCTAGGAGGGAATGAGGTGAGCTACACGAAGCATGGAGAATTCGGGGGGGGGGGGGGACAAGAGTCACAAATGCAATGTCATTCATTATAGGTTTATAGAGAACCCAGATCATATAAATATGGCTGAAGCAGTCAATGGTTGTTTAAGTCTTTCTCCCTTCCCAGCTACAAGCCTGGAATCTTCAAGGCATCTCAACAGAAACCCCATTTCCAGTAACAGGCATGTCTTAAGCCCTTGGGGCAACCCTAGAGGCTCCTGGTTTTGCCTTATCAGGTTGTTATCCCATCTGAGGCATCTCCAGAGCCATCCCATAATCTCCTTTATCCAAAAGAAAGGAAAAAGCTCTTAGCAGTCTTTGGGGTGCAACTTCAGAGCCACCAAGATAGGATCTGTCTCTACTGCTAAGACACTTAATTGCGACTCTTCCTGAGAAACACACATGACTGCTTAGGTAGGTCCTAGCTTTTCTCCAAGTGCCCCTCTATAATTCCTATGCTTAAAGTCAATGTTTAAAAGGTGTTTTAATAAATCTTGATTTCTTTGAGAAGCCCATACCATGCTCTTGGGTGTAGTTTTTCTCTAAGGACTTATCTCTTTCTATTAAAAAAACAAAAACAAAACAAAACAAAACAAAACAAAAAAAAAAAAACAACTCTGCTCCATATTGACTTACCCAGACATTCTTTTCTGCATAAAAGCCCCAGGGACCTGGCTTTATATTGATTTGAAGCCCTTGAAATTGTACTTCATGTGACAGTATGGGGGTGTGTCTTTGTCTACATTGCCCTGACAAACCCCAGCACCTCCTTCATCCTGGAGAAGCAGCCCACCATTGAACTCCATTCATTCATTCATTCATTCATTCATTTAGCGGCACAAGGTAGCCCAGGTTGACCTTGAACTCAAGATCTTCTTGGTTTCACCTCCAGGATGCTGCCTTTACCTTACCTGTGCACAACTACACACAGCTGGTGACAGATGTGATCGTAGGGGTGGGTGAGAATGTGGGGAGTGGGGTGGGAGATGGAGAAATCTCTATTGGTGACTTGGTTTTTTTGTGAACCTAAAACTGTTGGAAAAAATAGAGTCGATTAATTTAAAATGTTAAGCCATAGGGCCTCGACAGCTGATTGTACAGGGGACACCTTCCCTGTTTTGCTATATCATTCCTTTCCTGTATATAGTGGAATATCTCTTCCAATTTCTACTCTTAATTGCAATAATCTTTCTCATACCTGGCTTACACAGTCCAAATATAAGTGTTGTGATCATAAAAAGAGAAGTAGGTGTTAGAATATGTTCTATGGCAGTGTGGGGAGGGGGTGCCTCAGCGGGCCCATGCCGAGACATCCCTTCCCCCTAAGGGACCACACACATGACCACACCTACAGTATAGAATAGGGTTTATTCAGGGTGTGAGGAGGGGAATTAAGGGGGTAGTAGAGGCAGAGAAAGGCAGAGAGAAAGAGAGAGTAGAGAAGTAGAGGCTGGCCATGACCACGTGGAGAGAGGAGGGAGGGGAGGGGAGAAGGAAAGAGCCCAAGAGAGCAAGAGAAAAGCTAAGAGAGTAAGAGAATAAGAGAGGAGGGGGCAAGCATCCCCTTTTATAGTGGGCCAGACTTACCTGGCTGTTGCCAGGTAACGGTGGGGCGGGGCATACCTGGATGTTGCCAGGTAGCTGTGGGGGTGGAGCTTAGACAGAATCCTAACAATAAGAGCCAGGGCTAGACTAAAAATAGCTCAGGCTTACTTGAGTTCCCTCTCTCTTCAGAGGGTGCTGGATCTCCAAAGAGTATCTGAAACGGGATTCCATTTGAATCAGTGTAATCGTTGCTGCAGTGGTACCAAACATTTTATTCACAAATATAAAATTCAAGGAAAATAAGCTGCAGAGGAGAGGAAAACAAAACCCAACTCTTAAACCAAATAGTACAGATTTTCCCAGTCTACCACAAACGTTACCAGGGCTGCACACACTCTCAGAGCATATGTGGCCATCTTAGAACCAGATGCACTTTAAATCAAGATGAAACCCGCAGAGGCGGGCGAGTTTTCTTGCATCCCCTACTTCGGGCTCACTGCAGTTCAGTGCGCCAGCTCTCCGCTTTCTCCCACACGTCTCCTGGCTCGTACTCAGTTACAGAATAAAACCTTATTTTAATAAACCATAAAATTAGCCAGAACTCTTAGACACATCGGAACTGCAGGCAGAGGTTTTAAAAAAAATACTTTTTCCCCCAAAGAGATCTGAATATAAGCAAATTTGAGCCAATCTCTTAAGAGTTTTACAAGGTTGCATCTAATGCCTTTCCCAGCAGTGCAAACTTGATGTCTCGCTTGTCTCTCAGAACTGAAAGAGCAGGGGCCTCCTCATGAAAGACAGCAGAACACTCGAGCTGTTCAACACTCAACCAGGGCAAGGATTTCCTAATTATTTCTCCACTTGTCCTCTGATTTTGCAGCTTTCATTGGCGCAGGTAGGGTGGAGTCCATTTCCCCTCTGGCAGGCCTTCTGCCCTTCTCAGATAATAAAACTTGGACCTCCCTGATCGAGGCCTTCCCTCCATGTTTCTCACTCTGCTGCAGCCCTCCGGAGAGCACAAACACACACAGTTACCGTTATGTGTTCCTTCTCATGCAAGCAATGCAAGTGGTCTCCTACCACGCATGCGCGGCTCATGTAAATTTTCTTCTGTCTATCATCAGAGATTTTCATAGCTGGGAAATAGGAGAGAACAACGCCAGCGCTCTGAAGTAGGGTCCTGGGTGTGCGGTACCGGCCACAAGCTTTGCTTAGATGGTTGTTTATTGTTTTGCTCATTTCCCCCCCCCCCCTCTCTGGTACCAACTCAGCTGTTTTATGAAAAGTTAAGGGACGCCAGGATTCTATCTTGAGCTTGTAGCCTTCTCTGTGGCCTTATTTGGCTCCTGGGGTGGGGGTGGGGGGTGGGGGGGAGTTGTCGCTAGTGTTGGCAGGCAGCTCTCAGAGCTGGTACCCCTGGTGGTCCACACCTGCTTCTTAGCCAGTAAAGCAACAGCTGTTATTCTAAGACTGGATCTGAGTGCTTTAAATGTTGATACCTTTCCATGGGTCCATTTACGGGCGCGATGTTTACAGCTTGAGACCATGTGAACTGGTCACATTCAGCGGCCCTGCCTTATACAGCCCAAGCCCACTGGCCCAGGAGTGGCACAGCCCCTGTAGGCCGGACTTTCTCACAAATCATAACATCAAGAAACTGACCCCAGAGACACGCCCACAAGCCACTATGATAGAATCAAGGCTCGCTTTTCCAATGTAACTCTGGTGAGTGTTGAGTTGACAAAAAAAGTAACCAAGATGGTTTGAAAGAAGCCTTCTACAAACATTTGGGGGGAAATAAATAAATAACCTGGTGACAAGAGCTAGGTTAGAATTATTTTTGTTTCTTTAGGACTTTTACAGTGGGCTGTCGGTAGGACGTTACTTCGACAGGGGATTGGCCATGCACTCGCTGCGTGGTGTACCTGACAACTGGTCAGGACAGTCAAGCAGAGGCGATTCCAGCACAGTGGGATCCTCAGAAAGTCACCACAGCTCAGAGGTAATACTCTGAGCATGTCATCAAGTGCAAAGTCATCCTCAGGCTGAGTCCCCTCTTCTGAGAAGCTTCCCCTAAAGGGGTAATGCAAAGGAGGAGATTCCTCCCCAGGTGGAAGGGATAGAGACCAGGAGTGGATGAAAAAGATGTATGGCCACTCTGACCATTGGGATAGCGGGAAGGGAGATTATTTGCTGATGTATCTGATGGCTACCTCGGGTGTATCATCTGTGGTATAAATGGTAGGTTCCACATAGAAAGAAGAGGGCTGGGAGAGGGAGAGATGTGAGTGGTAGGAGGACGGGAGAATTAGCAAGCTCAGAAATAACAACTGTGGAAATGGAAAGCAAAGGAAATGAGAGAAAGGCAGTAGCTTCTGGAAACCAAGGCTCCAGGACTCCCCACAAGCCAGATGCCCGGTTCAGAGGAGGTTACTAGGCTTCTAAATCATCTTCCCATTTGCAAGAAAACTGTAAATAGTCTACATCAGGAATTAAGTGGAGCAATATGGAAATGGAATTCAGAACAGTGTCTGAAATATAGGTCAACAATGCTAGCCCTGGTGATAAATTACAGGAAGTGCCCAAGCAACTGCTATTTCAACCTCCCAAACACCTCTTATCCAAAAGAACTTGTATGTATTTAGTTATAAATTTCTTACTCTCACTAAATTTAGTGTGTGCTCCATTTTTTATCTGTTCCATTGACTAATTCATGATCAGTTCCTAAAAAATTCTGGCACACAACAGATTTGAATGAATTCTGCCCCAGATAATAAATTAATGGCAGTAGACTCAGTATGCTCTAGACCAGTGGTTCTCAAGATGTGGGTCATGACCCCTTTGGGATCACATATCAGATATTCTACGTGACAGGTGTTTACATTATAACTCATAACAGTAGCACAATTGTAATTATGAAGTCACAACAAAATTATTTTATGTTTGGGGGGGGAGTCACCATAACGTGAATTGTATTAAAGGGTCATAGCATTAGGAAAGTTGAGAACCAGTGCTCTTGACTCTGTCCTTGAAAGCCAAAACTGGAGTTTCTAATTCTATATTCACAACATCCAGAGAAAAACTGGACTCTGGAAAGTAATCAATACAGATCTGATTTCCAAAAGATTGAACAGATTAAATCACTTGACTTCTCTCCCAGCCTAGGGCTCCTTGCTTCTAAATGCTGTTTGAAGAAAATGTAAAGAGGTAGACTTGGTAGCACTTGCCTGAAATTTTTCCTACACAGGCAAGGCCGTTGGAGGAGGATGTAAGCAACTTGGTAAGACTGTCTCAGAACAAAAGTAACAAAGACTGTAGAACTGCAACTCAGTAGCAAATGCTTGACTCCATATCCAGGACTCTAGGTTCAATCCCAAAGGAGGGAAAGAGAGAGAGGTACGAAGGGATGGAGGGACAGAGGGACAGAAACAGAGGGATGGTTCTGAGACGTAAAAGAAATGACAAATCTAAAGCATGCAGTCCAAAGACGGACACATAGTGAATGCCTCTGGTGGTGTCCATTTCTGTATCCCGGAGAATAGCAACAATAAATGACACACCCAAGATCCCTGTCTTCTAACTTAGATGGCAAATTGGAGGTTTGGAAGAAAGGAGAGGTGGTTCTTAATCCCTAAATCCATACCCCTATTGGTGGTAGTTTGAATTAGAATGCCACCATCGGCTCCTATATTTGAATAATTAGTCACCAGTAAGTCCATCTCTTTGAAAGGATTAGAAGGAGGGTGGGGGGAGTCACTGGAGATAAGCTTCAGATCTCAGTTAATTCTCCAACACCATCTCTGCCTGTATACCCCCATGCTTTCCACCATGATAATAATGGACTGCACCTCTGAAATTGTAAACAAGTCCCTAATCAACTGTCTTCTTTTATAAGAGTTGCCATAGTCATGGTATCTCTCTGCAACAGTAGAACAGTGGCTAAATCACTAATTCTGTCCTCTGCACCTCTCTCTACTAGCCTTGGTTTATAGGTGGCCATGTGCTGCCCTTGACTTGGAATAAATGTTCCCAGGCCTCAAATCTTGTTCATTTTAAGAAATAACTCTATCGCTAATTGTAGCAACAGGTTTTTCCAGTGAATTCTCAGTTTTATCACAAAAATCCCACATATCAGCAAACTTCCCAAACTTAGAGAAACAAGGATGATTGTTCCCTATCTTCAGAGCAAAATGTAACCAGTAACTTCTGTAGGCTTCTGACTGGTCATTTTCAGAAGCTATGGGATCTTGAATGAGTTTTATCCTTTTTGTATGTTTTGAACTAAACATATGCATTCATACACACACACACACACACACACACACACACACACACACACACACGACCAGAATTCTGAAAACTGGAAATGTTATCTTCCAGGCCAAACTGCAATTGTAAAATCTTGAACAAATTAACCTTTTTGATCTTGGCTACGTCCTTTGTAGACTAGTTAATCTAACTCTCGGTGCTCTGGAGTGGCCTACTTCTGCAACACCAAGCCACAGTCATTCCCTCAAGCCTCCCAAATTATGAGCCAAAAATAGATAGATAGATAGATAGATAGATAGATAGATAGATAGATAGATAGATAGAGATGACAGATAAAGATATATAGATAGACAGACAGGCAGATAGATAGATAGATAGATAGATAGATAGATAGATAGATAGAGAAGACAGATATAGATATATAGATAGACAGACAGGCAGGCAGATAGATAGATAGATAGATAGATAGATAGATAGATAGATAGATAGATAGATAGAGGTAGACAGATAGAGATAGATAGATAGATAGATAGATAGATAGATAGATAGATAGAGATGACAGATATAGATAGATAGATAGATAGATAGATAGATAGATAGATAGATAGATAGATAGATAGATAGATATAGACAGATAGAGATAGATAGACAGACAGACAGGCAGGCAGGCAGGCAGACAGACAGACAGACAGACAGACAGACAGACAGACAGATTGAAAAATATAATAATTTTCCATGTGTTGCCTGAATTCTTAGTCTCCAGCAGGCACTATCTGAAAATTTCCTAATCAGCCATCTATAATTTCTATTTTGATTGACAAACCCAGTTTTACATCCAGCCATTTCTCTGGTACATGACCTACTATAGTGTCATGAACTGTATCCCACAAAGGAATGTATCCAAATCTTAACCTCTGGTACTAGGAAATGTTAGAATTTTGGCAGATGTAACTACCAAGGTCAGAGTGAAGCCACCTGAGATTTATTGTAGTTCCTGAGCCTAGCGACCTCTATCCTTATAGGAAAAACATGTGTCCCTCTTGACCTGGGTCTGAGAGTTCTTACACTCAAGATACAAAGGGAAGGGTGTACAAAGAAGGAAGCAGGGATGAGAGAGCATTGCCGTGAGCCAGGGAACCATGGAGCTATCAGAAGCTGGGTAAGACAGGGAAGGGTTCTCCCTGAGCTCTAGAAGGTAACGTCGTTCTGCTGAAAGCTTGATGTACGATTTGTACATCCAGTGCTTCGAGAGAATACATTTGTGCTATTTTAAGCTTCCAAGTTTATGGTGATTTATTATAGCAGCCACAGGAATTAACAGGCTCTTTCTTAGCTTTCAGGACAGCTCTCATTTTCCACTCCCCTCCCACACAGTCAGTCTCTCCAGCTTCACTGACTCTGCTTTCCCTAATCCCATAATGGAGTGTTCCTGCAAAACTTTGTTCTTGGCCAGTTTTACATGGCCTGGACAGTTCTCCCGAGTTACACAATGTCTTGCAACACTACCACATCTATAGTGGGTGATACTTCCTAAGACACTTGTCTTCTTCTATGAGAAGCCTGGCATCTCACCCTGGATCTCCTACAGTCAATCAAATTGAGTATGTCAAAAGTCAAAGTCAGGATACGGCTCCACAGATTTGCTTACCTCAGCCACTTGTCCTCAACCTTCCTGACGCTGCGACCCTTTAAGACAGAGTTCTTCAGGTTGTGGTGACCCCCGATCATAAAATTATTTTTTGTGGCTACTTCCTAACTGTGATTTTGCTACACTTATGAATCATAATGCAGATATTTGTACTTTCCAATGGTCTTAGCTGACCCCCTGTGAAAGGGTCTTTTGACCCAGAGGAGTGGAGATCCACAGGTTCAGAACGGCTCATCAAAGTCAACCTCATCTGTCTGCCATTCCAAGCCCAAAAGACAGCATCATCGGCATTATCAGGTCTACATCAGGGATGTTTCTTCAACACACCTCGCTTTTCCATCCTCAGAACCACGGGATTTAGTGTGGTCCCTAGATCTAGAGACTGGCCTCCTTCACTCTTATCGACATTCACAACTACTGCTGATTCTGCCCACAACGCTGTAACACTCACAGAGGCGAGTGCAATTTCTCCTCTCAAAAATCCTCTCCAAAGTTACCTTGGAAATTCAAACTCCTCTGCTTTCTTGCCATTCAGTGTTGAAGAGTTTGCTGGAATCCTACTGCTCGGACAATACTGGTGTCAACCACTTTGCTCCCTGGTGTGAAACAGACATTGATCTACACCAGGGCTCTCCAGTCTACACAGTTCATTGTAGCCTTGCCTCTTTTCTCCCAAAAGAACACATCCACACACAAGTAAGGTTCTGGGGAGCTTACTGACCGTGAACTGCCTTTGTTTCCTGTTTCTGTAGGCATGTTCTCAACTATACATCTGCTGTTCTGTTTTACCTGTGGTGCCCTTCCCAGCCACTGCAACTGCAAGCTATTCACTGAGATTCTCCTTCTAGGACTCCTTCCCCAGTGCCTCCTCCAGACAAGCTGCTTTTGGCTCCCTCCTAGGCAGAACTTTACGCACAGACACTTAACAACCCAGTTGGCTTAAAACAACAGAACCTTGGGGGGTTCACAGTTAGAACTGGCAGTTGTCAGAACTCAAGGGGCCCCCGGTAAGCTCAGCTTTTTCTGGAGGTTCTCGCTTTCTCTTTGCTGGTTTCCAGATTCTTTGTATGTTTGCCTTCTTCCCAGGTTGAGACAGACTGACCATGCGGCCTGAGCTAGCATCTAACTTGAATGCTCGTCCTGCCTTAGACTGCTCAGTTCTGGGATCACATGTCCCTGCAACCACACTTGGTTAATCCTAGCTTTTATTATTGTTCTATTCCCCAAACTAATGAATATTGATAACTAATACTGATACTAATAACTTTAATATGCTTTAGTTCGGGGTATAGCCACAATCTCCGACCCCCCACTCTCACATATCCTTCTTTCTCTGTGACTCTGTATCTCAAATATCCCTTCTTTGTCTTCTAAAAGGATTCAACTGGTGGTTTAGGGCCTACCCTGAATCCAGGGTGAGTTCATCAAAGGGATATTTACCTTAGTTCCTTTGGTAAAAATCTTACTTCTAAAACTGCTTGCCTTCACAGGCTTAACAGGGCTTAGATAGTCCTGTTAGACTTGGATTGTTGGACACGATTCAATCCACTGTTAGTCTATGCAATAATAAGTTGTTCCTGCACCTACCTCCAGAACAAGAACTATGTTCTATAATTTTTTTCCTGCCTACGCTCCATGGTTTACAATAGCTCTAGTACCGAATAAGTGTTCAAGAAACATGTTGGTGAAGAAAAGAAAAACTTAGTGTTTTCCAGAACACATTGGCTACTTCCTTTCCGTGAAGCTCTTCTCAGCCTTGAGACTTCCAAGAACCTTCCATACTGATATCCTTAATAAAAACAAAAGCCAAGTCTCCATCGATAGACGACAAAGAGTGGGGCTGAAAGTCTCCTGTCTGAGACTTGACAGCCTTCTCCTGAACTGTTAGATTGGCCTAGAATGTGGAAACAGAGGATGACGAGAGTCACCCCTGCTTTGAAGTTCAGCAAAGATAGGATTTTAAAATCTGCTTCCATGATGTCATTCCCCACAGTACTCATTTAAAAACAAGCCAAAACAACAACAAAAGCTAGTCCAGGTCATCCCTCACCCACGATAGAGTTCCCGGGTCCTCAACCCGCTGCCAGCCATGCAGGGGTCCCAGGAAGTCCTTTCCAATTTCCTCTCTCCTCTTGGAAACTGAACAGGGCTCAAGAGACAGAAATCTACAGCTCTTGGCCTAAGGCAGAGCGCCAGCCAAGCCGTCCAAGGGCTCCTCTGCGTATTTCTGAAGTTCAAAGACAAGCATCAATCTAACTCTGAGCTGAAAAGCAGTAGATTCCCAGATTAATTACCCCGCGAATTTCCATTTACAACTGTATAGCTAGTAATTATCCACATCTTCCCTCATAACTCGGGGCTTTCAAACTACTTACAAAGGCCGAAAAGTACAATCGTGTCTCACCATTGCACGATTAAGTTTCTTTTCTTTCTTTTTTTTTTTTTTTTTTTTTTTGTTAATCCCAGAAAGAAGTCAAAACAAACAGGAGGGGGGAGAGAGAGACACCTCTAAGCCATGCATAGTTAAGGATTTGGTTTCAGATCGATGTTAAAAGGCAGGGATAATTAAAAACATCATATGATTTGTGTACAACATAAAGGCTGTGCCGCTAACTGAAACCATAACTGACCTAATTCTGCTGAATGTTCCAAGGAAAATGACAGACATGCACAGAACGAAATGTAACATGAGCAGAGGATGGGCCATATTTTCCCCTTCAACTTCAGAATATTTCTCAGCCCGGGGACAGTGCCAGTACGTCACCCTGGGGTGTGCAGACCCTCAGAGGGCCAGCAAAGGGTTTCTATATATCAGAAAGCCACCCACACAACCTTATACCCACTTGACCCAAACAGATTTTTTTTTTGTAAAGTCAAACCACAGCATCTCAGAGAATGATATAGAAAGATGGTTCAAAATCCATCCATTGGGTTTGGAGCTGCTTGGTGGCTAAGATGGCTATGCCACTCCTGGGGAGAATTCTCCAAGTTCAGTTCCCACCACCCACATCCGGTGGCACACGATTATCTCTAAGTCCAGTTCAGGCAGTCGAATCTCATGTCTTCTTCATGTGAGTCAAGTGTCTCTAACTGCACATTGAGGTGGCATCCATACCCTAACACCTCGGCAGCCTGTCACACCTCCATCATCTCCTCGTTTTGGCTGTTGCTCCATGGAAACCTTCTGGTGAGAAAGATGTACGTTGTGATTATCCCAGACCATCTGCAGGCCTGAAATCTACCCTGACATTTTTTTCCTTTGCTTTGTTCAACTTAGAAATCCTTTCTTGAGCTGTACTTTCATAAGGGGTCAGACTGTACTGTTTTCTCTGGGGTGTGTGTGTGTGTGTGTGTGTGTGTGAATGTTTATGCGTGCTCTCTCATGTTTTACTGAATCTTGTAGGCAAATGTTAATGGAGCGATGGAGTCTGGTTAATAGTGTCAAAAAGAGTCAATACAATATCAGGAACAGCAGGACTGGGGAGGATCCAGGGAAAATGCTTGTCCATAATCAATATGGCTGAGAGCACCAGGAGACTGGAAAATCTGCCTCTGACACATCTTATCTCTACCTAGTCAGCTGTATTATCTAAGGGGCTGATCGTGTGCTTCCTTTTAAGTCAGGGCTGGCCCTGGGTGCTTCATTCTCAGGCCTCAGCACCAAAACCAGGAAGGATGTCCTCTGCAGAGGTGAGGGAGTTTACACATAGCCGTTTTATTATGAAGGCACTGTCTCAAAGTAACTGCAGATCATAGCGTTAGCCCCTGTTAGCCTGGTGGTGTATTGTCTGTGTGTGATCCTGTGCAATCAGACCAGGTTTTGGCCAAATTATCCAATGATTGTCATGGCTGACATTCTCAGGACAGAGGAAGTAAGGTTTGCAAAACCTGGATGTCAGCAGGTTTCTAAGGCTAAGCAGTTTATCAATGGAAAGCAACTCTCCGAAAATGGGACTTTGTGTTTTAGTTTTTTAGAAAATGTTCTATAAGGGATTTCAATGAAAATTTATTGAACCTGGGGCACACGTTGCCAGACAATGGAGGAACACCACAGTGAACAGAAACCATGCTTTGACAGTGGACCCTGGGAGCTAGATTCATAGGCGGTCTGTCACAATCTTGGAAGACCAAGTCTAGAATGTTCGCCAGACAAAGCTGTGCCAACAGCCCAGCAGGCCTGGGCTCCACCCAGTCCCTAGCTCACCACCTCTACTCATCAGAGACAATTCTACATTCCATCATTCTTAACAAATTAATGAGAACGGCTTCTTTATAAATTCATTTTGGATAAAAATTAGTGAGAAAATGTATCTAAAGCACCCACCGTGGGAGATATTCGATAAAAACAATTTTGGTTGCTTTAAACATGTGGCTTTAGAGCAGTGGTTCTCAACCTTCCTAATGCTGAGACCCTTTAACACAGGTCCTCATATTGTGGTGACTCACAGTCATAAAATTATTTTCATTGCTACCTCATAACTGCAATTTTACTACTGTTATGAAGTGTAATATAAATATCTGATATGCAGGATATCTGATATGCTAACCCCCAGGGGGTTGCAACCCATAGGTTGAGAACCGCTGCTTTTGAAGTTAGAGAAAGATGAACACTGCCCCCCCCCCCCGCCTTGGTGGTGGACAGGTTCCACCATAAGGGAAACTATGTGACCCAGGTCTCAAAAGACCTGGTCTCGGGTATTCATTTCTGTGCCATGTTGCACTGATTCTTGTATTGCCTAAAAACGGTTGTTTGATTTTACTCTTGACCATGTTGGGTGTGAGCTCAGGATGGGTTCAAATAGGTGGCTCAACCCTGGTCTTCATGGTGTTACTTGAAACAGCTGAGGCCAAAAGATCCATTTCTATGATAGTTAAACTTCTCTGCCAACTTTATGGGATTTAGCGACCCTGGAATTTAGTGAAATCTATCTCTAGGTATGTCTTAGTTAGGGTTTTACTACTGTGAACAGACACCATGACCAAGCCAACTCTTCTAAAGAACAAAACTTAACCAGGGCTGACTAACAGGTTCAGAGGTTCAGTCCATTATCATCAGGGCAGAAACATGGCAGCATCCAGGCAGGCATGGTACAGGAGGAGCTGAGAGTTCTACAGCTTCATCTGAAGGCCAGTAGAAGACTGTCTCCCATGTAGTTGGGAGGATGCTCTCAAAGCCTATTCTCACAGTGACACACTTCCTCCAACAAGGCTACACCTACTCCAACAAGACCATACCTCCTAATAGTGCCACTCCCTAGACCATGGATATTAAGACCACTTCAACATATTTCTGTAAAAATGTCACCAAAGTGGATTAGCTGAAAGGAGGAGACCCACACTGAATGTGGGAGACACCATCCCACAGGCTGTGAACCTGAAGGAATGAAGGGCGCAGGTGTCTTCTTTTTCTGCTCCCTCGCCTCTGACGTGATGGGCTCTACCATACCTTCCCTTACCCAATGATTGATAAACTCTAAAACCTTGGACAAAAATGTATCCTTCCTTACTGAGTTATTCATCAGGTGTTCTGTCACAGTGACTAGGAGCTAATATAATCAATACCCTTCCTTTATCTCTTTAGGTTCTTGCTTTTTTTCTGCATTTCATTCTCTTTACATATCATCTTCTCTCCCAAGATCTTTCTGGGTGTCTTGGGTTTCTTCCAGTCATGGCAGTCTTGGGATAGCCTGGCCTATTCCACGGAAGTGAGTACAGATGCCAGATGCAAAACCCATTTCTCAATGAGAGGCAAAGCAAAGACACCTTTCATCTCTCACAGATGTGTGAGACATCACCAGCAGAGATGTAGAAACACAGTCCTAGAACACAGACTGTGGAGATGGAACCTGGAGATGCACTCAGAATTTCTTTCTCCCAGCTTAGAGTGCAAGACTTGTAGGTGGGAGGGAGAAGGGCTGGAGCTACTTCCTTCCTCTGTTAAAAATGCAAAGTCATCTGTGTAGACCAGAGAGACATCATTTCCTTGTAGAAAAGGAAAACTAGCCTCTAATTTAACACTTCTCAGCCTGGAGGTGCTTTATCTAAGTAGGGGTGAGGAAGTCTTGTGGTCAGTAGTTACAAGAGAAGCTGCTTTTTAGTCATTCTTTCTCATTCTTCTGTGTTTACAGACAGCCTTTGTGGTTTCTTTATAGGCCCCTCAGTCATACCGGTGAGGGTATTTGTTCACGGTTGATATTGTTTACTGTTAACACCGTATATACTTTCTCACCTGAGTTCCCATTAAACTGTGAGCAGCTAAGGTTAAGCACACATCTTCCCATCTCCTGCTGCCGGCACATGCCCTATTCTGTAGCAAGAGTAGGTATTGTTATTGCAAAATGTAAGAACTTATATAAATATATATGTTAGATCCTCAAAGGACTCATGTTGAAGCATTATAAAATAAAGTCAAACATCACAATATACAAGGAGCAAAGACATGCTGGTTCAGGAGATGAGCCTAAAATATCAGTTGGCCTTTAGGTGATCACATGATCCTGGGTAATCTCATAAAATCTGTGCAAACACACACAGAGAGAGAAAGAGAGAGAGAGAGAGAAGTTAGGATACAAATTTAGAAGAGAAAAACATTCTTTGAGCAACTTTTTAAAGAAAGGCATATGTTTTAAGGGCGTGACATATGTTGACCGTATAAATGAGACAACTAAATCTAAATCTAAGTGTTTCCTTTCTTTCCTGCTTGCCTTAAATGATCTTGCAGTAGAACTGAATCAGCGACCACTGTTGCCTGTCTTAACTACTGCTCCTCCCAATGTTCTGTCATTCTAACCATCGTGGCTAATGAGTTTTGGACTCTGCTTGGCACTCTCTGCCAGTAAAAAGCACCCCTTTTCTGCGCAACCCGCCCTCAGATTTTCCTTCGCGTGAGATCATCCAGAGTGGATCATGGGGAAAGTTATCAGAAGCAGAGAGAGGAACAAGAGCCAGACTGCCAGCCCCGAGAAGCCGCCCTCACGTCGTCCCACACACTCTCTCTGACGTCACTATTTTACTGCCGAGTCATCTGTCATCCGCTCCACAGCACCCTCATAAATAACACCAAAGTCAGCTCAATCGGACGGCTAAACGGTTAGAGTTGCTAGCTCACACCGAGGAAACGGCCAGAAGAACATCCCCATCGATGCGTTACTCTGTAGAGCGAGACCTGAGACCCACACATTTAAAAATGTCTTTCTCTGTGTCACAGAGCCAGAGCTCCTAATGCCAACGTGACAAGTTCCAAAGCGAAAGAAGGCTACAGCTTTTTTCTTTCTGAAGATTTTTCTATTCTTAATCGTGTGTGTTTGTGTATGTCTATGTGTAGGTGTGTGCACACGAGTGTAGGTGTCCCAGAGGCCAGAAGAGCTCATTAGATCCCTGGGAACTGGAGTGAGGGGTGGCTTTGAAACATCCAGCATGGATATTGGCAGCCTTGGGGTCTCTACAAGAACAGCATGTACTCTTAATAGCTGAACTTCGCATCCCTCTAGCCCCTGCCCTCTTAACTACTAACAAAAAGAAAAAACAAATCACAGGAATGCTACTCTAAATAAATGACTCATCCCACTTCCTTGATTACAAATGACCTGAGAATGTCACATATTTCTTCAAATTTAAGGAAAGGGGCCTACAAGTGAGGATTTTAAATCAAGTCAAGGAAGACAGGGAGAAATGCCCAATCATTAGAGAAAGAACACGTTGTGTTTCCCAGGGTCTTTCTGACCTACTTATACGTGAAAAGTAAATGCTTACTGAAATTTCACTGTGAGAATAAGATTTTGTGTGTTTCTTCTTCTGGGGTCAAATTCATGCCTTCCATTAATAGGTAATAACAATGCAGATTAAAATGTGTAAGTATTGAGGGATAATGAAACCTTAATGATAAAAACATGGCTCTATTAACATACAAGCGACAACACCGAACTGCTAAAAAATAGACAGTTCCTCTTTAACCATCAGAGAGGAAACTGGCTTGCAGAATGCCAATTATACAATTAGGAAAACTATAATAATGTTTGCCTGTTTTGCTTTAATAACTGTGTTATTATTGAAACAAAATAGTACTTATGTTATCCTCACATTGAAGCCAATAAAAATTATAAGGCAGCTGATTTTGTTTAAAATGTCTATTTATTACAGATTTCTTTTTAGATTTAGCCACCACAAAAAATGATTTTTATGGCTATAAATATGGATGACCAGATAATTTAATACCACATTATCTTAGCCAAATCAAATCATAACATATTTGACTTTTATCTTCCACACAGTAATTTTCTCTTTAGCTATTGTTTTTTTTTTTTTTTACCCCAAGCTTTCTTGATATATTCTGACTGGATGGTTGTCTAGCTTTTGGTCAGTAAGCACAGTCATGCAACACACAGTGACACTGCAGAAAACATAGGGACAAAAGCCTTGCAGTTAAGTGTATGTCATGTGTGGAGTTAAGGAGTAGGACCAAAGCAATGAACTGAGGCACAGTTGGCTGTGGGAAGCTAATCACAAGCTCATGGCTTGGGTAGGCATGTAGAATGTAAAAATAATAATAATAATACTAAGAAGAAGAAGAAGAAGAAGAAGAGGAAGAAGAAGTTTCTTTACCAGTGTCTTATTGGATTAGACTAACTAGGCTAGCCCTCCGCTATGGAGAGCACAGGAAAGAACAGTCTAGCAAGAAGGTCTATTATGCCAGAATATTCTTTCTTCCATCTGCCTGGTCTGTGATGAGTCCCTAAGAAACAGAGAGCTGACAAAAGCAAAGGGTAGAAGGAATCAGGAGGCAGGGCACACACTCATGTGGCTTTTCCATGGCCAGTTCCCAACCCAGTTCAGGAGTGCTGTGTCTCAAAGGGTTGTGAGAGCAGCCATAATCTCCATAATCCCCATTTTCAAGTGTTATTTGCTACAAAAATAGCCAACTCTATAATCCATAATCTATTCATCCATAATTCTCTGAAAAGTGTCCCCACCTCCACTGGCACTAGATTTTATTTCCCAGCATGCCTGTGTCTGAGCCTATTCCTTTTTTTTCTTCTTTGAAAAATCACTCATTATTTAACCATCAAGATGTCTTGTCTTCTCACTCTCTACTGTCTCCATATCACAGTGTGCCTCGCCTGCACACACATGAAACCCTAAGGCATGTTCCTATCCAAGACCCCTCCCTGAGTTCTATGATGTCATCTCTGTTTGTACAACTGAAGAATCTGTGATCATGTTCTTCCCATATGATACCCCAACCAAATGTGTTTTGGGTTTGTTTTGTTTTGTTTTATACAGTGTTTCATACTTCATTAAATGGCAATGCCACACAAAAGTCACTCTTGACAACATCCATACTTTCATCTTCACCTTTGCATTCAATATCTTGAGAGCACATTTTTCCCTCTATTTCCTCCATTACCACCTCATCCAAGGTACCATCATTGGTCACTCTCACTGTTACACTGCCTTTACCGTAGCCACTGCCACACAAAGAAAGTTCAAGACAGAGTAAAATTGTTCCCTTCAAGTTCAAGGCCAAGGAATTAAGGAGCATGTTCAGCTTTCATGGCTCCCCAAAATGTATACCAATACCTAAGACTATCATTACAAGTATCCATACAAGATCTATACATCAGACAGGTTTTACTCTGGTCCTATATAATTTATTTAATGGGCATCACCCTTAACCTTTCCATTCATCTAGACTTACAAACTTCTCAGTAAGTTTTTTAGATCGTGTGGTGGTTTGAATATGCTTGACCCATGCAAAGTGCTACTATTAGGAGGTGTGGCCTTGTTGGAATAGATGTGGCCTTGGAGGAAGTGCATCACTATGGAGATGGGCTTTGAAGGCTCCTAGTGCTCAAGCTCCACCCTCTTTAGGAGTCAGTCTCTTCTTGGCTGCCTTTGGATCAAGATGTAGCACTCTCAACTCCTTCTCCAGCACCTGGAGACTTCCATAGACACTGCCATGCTTCCTGCCATGATGATAATAGACTGAAGCCCTGTAACTGCAAGCCAGCCCCAATTAAATGTTGTCCTTTATAAGAGTTGCTTTGGTCATGGTGACTCTCTACAGCAATGGAAACCCTAACTAAGACAAATCACAATGAACACACTGACAGCCCTCCTATTTGTATGGGATATTTACTGAGTATTTATTCAAGACGAATGCTAATGGGTGTCTGCCATATTTAATCACAATTATCCATCAACTTCATTTGACTTAGAATTACCTGGGAGATAGGCCTCTGGCCATACCCATGAGGGAGTATCTTAATTATATTAATTGAAGTGGGGAGATCTGCCCACCGAGGAGGTCACCATTCCATGACTGGGATCTTACACTACATGAATGGAAAAGGAGCTGAGGCTGAGCCTTAGCTTGCATTTATTTGTTTTCTGCTTCTTGACTGTGCATGTAATGTAGTTGGCAGCTTCTGTTGCCTGCTGCCTTCATATCTTCCCCATTCTGGACTTGAAATAAAATACCCTTGTCCCTTAAGTCACTTTTGTCAGAATACTTCATCATAGCACTGGCAGTATCTAAGCAAGGACCTGAACACACTTCCCTATGGGGATATTATAGAGCTTACATCTCTATGTCCACCTGCTCAGAACCAACTAGAAGCAAGAACACTCACGGGGTTATTTTTGTGTGTGTGTGTGTGTTGCAGAATTTCAGAAAGGCATGCTGATATGGTGGACTTTGGACTGTGCTCTGGTTGGTTCTTGTCATCTTGACATAAACGTAGACATATCTGGGAAGATAGAGTCTTAATTGAGAAAATGCCACCATAAGATGGAACTGTAAGCAAGCCGTCGGGGTATTGCCTTGACAAATGTTGATATGGGAGGGCCCAGCCCATTGTGGATGATGTCATCCCTGGGAGGTGCTCCTGGGGGTTACTAAGAAAGCTGAGAAAGACACGAGGGGCAAGCCAGTGAGCATCTTTCTCCAGCAGCCTCTGCTTCAGTTTTTGCCTCAAGTTCCTACCCTGACTTTCTTTTAGGCTGAGCTGTAATCAATACACACAAGCTGAAATAAACTCTTTCTTCCCCAAGTTGCTTTGATAATACTGTTTTATCACAGCAATAGAAACCTAAGACAGGCTGCCAAAAAATATATATATATAAAATGAAAAAAAAAACCAACAACAACCACAAACAGAATTAAGCCCCGCTCCATCACTTGCTAGTTGAGTGACTTTGGGGGATACCTCTTAACCTCAGAGATTGTTGAAAGTTTGAAGATGACAACAGATCATGAACAAGGATGTGCTGCAACTTAAGATTTCATGGCCACTGACTTTGGAGTCTGGAAATCTACCTTCAAGCCTAGATCTATTCCTGGTAAAACTGAAAGTTTTCTGTACCCACTCACCCGAACTTCATCATCAATAAAACAGAGGACAATCTTTCCTACCTCACAGAGGGTTAAATTCACTCAGAACAGATGTTTGATGTAATGACTGACACTGGGGTGGGACTGGGGATGGTGGAGTCAGGGACTGCGTGTGAGAGACCAAGAGGCACCGTAATAGAGAACAGAACAAACTAGGAGAAAGGGCAGATAATGCCAAGCAGTTTCTTGAGCAAATAAGGAGAGGGATGTTCAGTAGGCTGTTGACAGCTCTTTCAACACAGAGAGAGATGATAATATGAAGGTCAGAAAACAGTATGGACAGTCTGGAGTCTCACCTAGAAATCTATCTTCAAGCCTCAATCTATTCCTTGTAAAACTGAAAGTTAGTGAAAACCAAGAGGAGACCATGAAGAAACTCACAAATGAAGGAAATGAAAGGCCACACAGTCCCCACAAACATTGCTGGGATAGCAGCTTCTAGTGACTTTTAATTCCTAGAGGAACCAGCTTTTAGTAATCTCTTTGGAATGTTTCTACATCACAGCAACACAAAGTTCTCAGTGGTCTTAGAGTGAAGAAGGCTGACAATCATGAGCTCAGCCAGGTGACAAGGCCAGGCCCGCATGGTGAGTCACGTGGGTGTGTGACATTGTATTGACAACAGAACTTTAACTGCCTGCTTATCTTCACCCTTGGCAGACCATGAGAAAAACATCAGGTAAATGTTTATGAACCTCATAACCAGCATTTCTCATAACTCCCAGGGTCAATGTGTGGGTTTGAGTGAGAATGGTCTCCATGGCTCACATATTTAAATATTTGCTTCCTAGTCAGTGGATTTGTTTGGGAAGGATTAGGAAGTACAGCCTAGGAGGAGGTGTGTCAAGAAGTTGGTTCTGAGATTTCAAAAGTCCACACCATTCCCAGTTCTCTCTCTCTCTCTCTCTCTCTCTCTCTCTCTCTCTCTCTCTCTCTCTCTCTCTCTCTCTCTCTCTCGCTCTAGCTCTCTTACTCTCTCTCTAGTTCTCGCTCTTTCTCCCTCTCTGACTCTCTCTCCCTCTTTCTCCTTTCCTTTCTTCCCTCCCTCCCTCCCTCCTTCCTTCCCTTCTGTTTGTGGATCTGGATATAAGTTCTCAGCTACTGCTATACCACAATGCCCACCTACTTGGCTACTGCGTTGCTTACTGTGATGGATTGTTGGAGATTTGTTCCAATGCTTTGATTCAGTCAGGAATCTGTGTGTCCAGACACTGAAGGTCCCTGTCCCCAATTGAGTTTTGATTGATCAATAAAGATACCAACAGCCAATGGCTAGGCACAGGGTGGGACACTTAGAGTTACACAGGTAGGCCACAGAGAGGAACCAGAGATTCACCATGACTTGGGGAAGAAGAATAGAATGCAATATCAGCAGGAGATAAAGCCAACCAATCATGTGAGAATTTGGGTGGGTGGCCAATGGTCACTTCCCTGTTTGGACCTGGGGTAGCAGGGGAAGGTTTAGGAATACCCAACCTTTGAGGTAGCCAAGGTATTTAAAAGTAAGCTTGTGTGTGTGTGTGGCGGGGGGGTGTCTTCCATTTGTGGATCCAAAGATAAATAGCTCCTGGGCAGGTACACACATGTGATCTGCTGGGGGACAAATCTATGGAGCCAAAACTCCAGCAATAATGGGCTATAATCTTCTGGAACTGTAAATTCCCAATTAAAGCTTATTTTTTTTATGTTTCCTTTGTCGTGGTGTCTCTTCACAGAAAGAGAGAAGTAATTAAGACAGCCATGGAAAAATACAGAAAGTGTGAAGAACCATCGCTACCAAGAGGAGACCACACTGACAGGATGACAGAATCCTCCACAGGATCCTGGAGCAGAGAAAGAGCTTAGGGAACAACTACAGAGGCCAGAGCAAACTACAGACGTCACTGATGAACAGTCGATCAATACAGCTCTACCAATTACAACAAATAATCTCCACTAATAGCAATAAGAGGGGAAAGAAGGTGGATGTCCTTACAGTTTGTCTAGAAATCTAAAGCAATACATTTTTTTTTCAAAAGTGACTTTTTTTTCTCCCAAACTAGACTTAGGTCTGACAATGAAGGCAAACCATTTGTGGGTAGGCCAGATAGAGTTTTGACTCCTGCACTTACCAGCTGTAGGACTGGCTTCAGGTAAGTTGAAAGAAAAACAGAAATAAAAGGAGAACATGACTGGTATGGCGTGGTAGAGGAATGGCAGAGGGGAAGGTTTATTGTAGATAAAAGGGAGAAAACAGCCAGAGGTGAAGGCATCTGGCTGCCTACTGCTATGCTCCCAGAGTGGATCTCAGGGGAGATGTGACCAGCAGACTGAGTCTGGCCATGTGAAGAGAAGGGGGAAGAGGGGAAAGCCAGGAGTCAAGAGCCAGAAAATTCAGAAACCAAAAAAACGGCAAAAATGACTATGTAGCTGAAGTGGCTGAGTTGTGTAGGGAACAGAGCTGAGAGAAGGAAAGTTTACCCCAGAACCTGGGCTGGAAATTTTAGGGTCAGGGGTGGGGTATGCCAGTCAGGAGAACCCTGAAACAGGTAAGCACTAAGGGATACTAGAAGAACCTGGCAGCCAAGAGCTGCTTCATGAGCACCTTAGTTGACCAGTTGTCTCAGGTTTGAAACCTAACATCAGTTACCTAGAATCACAAAGTATCTTTATTCTTCTATACAATGGATACATTGTAAAGTTTGCTAAAAAGGATTTCATGGCTGACCATGTGGACAAGGTGAGCATTCAGTGAGAAAAATTATTATTTTTACCCTCATCGTTATCATTATTAATCATCATTATAAAGGCATATCACTTAGCAAATGGCAAGTAGCTAACAAACATCACATTTTTTTCTACCCATTCTTTTGTGTATCTGCTCTTGGTACCGCATGTACACACTACCTCAAATATCAAGAGATGGCATATCCCTATACAAACCCTTTCAGACAAGCTTAGTGTGTACTCCATTACATAAAACGTCACAGTGACTACTCAAGGTTCAGTAATCTTCCAAGTGTCTGTTCTTCCATATGTGACGTTAGCTGGCTTCTGTTCCTTTAATCTTTCTCATTGAAAGTTGGAAAGGCCTCAAGTTATGTCTACTCGTATTTACCAGTGTTCCCACATGTTTGGGGGCTCTACGCCCTGTTGTGGGAAATATTAAAAAAACAAACTGGCACATTCCCACTTGTGCCTTTGCCCTGGCGGCCTGGTCGGCCATGCACTGGTGGGCAATGGCCGCCCTGTTTTTAATCTCGTGGAGACTCTCACTCAGAACTCCACAGTCTCTCTACCCAGCTCACTAGGTTCCCACTGGTGAATCACTACCATGCCAACCCAGTGCTTCAAATCCCCCATGGCCTTTGTGGTGCACATCTGGCAAACCCACACTTTGTGGCTGTACCTTTTTATCTCTTGAACCCAGACGAGCTGCCATGTGAAAGAAAACACAACACAAACTTAGTTCAGAAACAATGGTAACTCAATCTCTGGGCTCAACAACCAAAATCTAATCTTGTAAGCCTTATTAAAATCTGATTCTTCCAGTGGTGAATCCTTGCAGATCCACCATGATATGGAGAAACTCTAGCATATCATACAAAATATACATGAACCAATGAAAAATGCAAGTCGGAAGAGTGCGAGTTCTCCCATCTTACCTCCAGTACATAAAATTCTCAACATCATTCTGTTTTCTAACCAAATACAAGTTTTTGCTGGTTTTGTTGCAGCTCCCGCTCAACTGACTCTCATTGTGCCACCTTTGGGAGTATGGAGAACACAGACTTATAATCACACTAGATCTTCAGGGACAGAAAGGCACAAATGCGCAAGCTGTCTTCAAGTGTCTTTTTATTCTACAACAGAGGGAGTGGAACCTGGAGATCATTATTATGTACACTTGCCCAGAAGACACAGTACAACAGGGATGCTTAGTCTAAGTTCCATTTGAGTACCAAGGGTGGAGGAACTGGTCAACAAGATGTGGCACATCACCTCCTAGAGAAGCAGGAAGAGCATCCAAGGATGGACCCAAGAAGTGTCGGAATGCTCATGAAATCTGTAAAGTTCATCATCCAGTTTGGTCCTAACCACTAAGTAGCTAAATTTTATGTCAACAGCTTTTACCAGTTCTCAAGCTATTTAAATTGCCTATAAATAGTATATCTCAAATTTGTGCAGGTTATCACATAGGAGTCTTTCTAATCTGGTGGAATAGCTAGGGGATGCTAAGCATTCAATGCTGCTATGACTCCTGGAGAAATTCTTTTGTGGAGGAAACATGCGATGTCACTGTTGGTGCCTATTGACACTCAGCGTGGTCCAGGTTCAGCCTTTGTTTGTGTGAATAACTCAACGTGACTCAGAAATCTGACTTTTAGAGATTGAAGACTATTGTGGAACAGGCATGGCACATTCACCAGAGTGACCTTATTTAGCATGATGCTTATAAACTGAAAAAACAAAACAAAAAGACCAAAGAGTTGTCTTCACAAACACAGTGCAAGGTGGGGGTAGTGTTCTCATTATCACCTATGTCTAGGATTACAGTTCATATAGAGGCTCATCTTTGAGCTATAGGATATTTTAATTAGCTCAAACATGACCATAGACAAAATTTTTAGTAAGCACCCCCCCCATATGTCAGTTTTTCATAGGCCAGTCCAAACCAATAGTTCTCAACGTGCGGGTCTCGACCCCTTTGGGGGTCTAATGGTGCTTTCACAGGGATCACCTGAGACCATCAGAATACACAGATATTTGCATTAAGATTCATAAGAGTAGGAAAAATAGTTATGTAGTAGCAACGAAAATAATTTCACGGTTGGGGAGTCACCACAGCATGAGGAACTGTATTAAAGGGTGGCAGTATTTGAAAGGTTAGAGAACCACTGCTCTAAAATGTCAACATGGATCAAAGATCTAGAAGCTTCTGAGAAGTGTGTTTGGCAGTTGGATCTTGGGAATTTTACAAGATGTGTTTGGAGAGCTTACAAGATTCCAGGCTTCTAAAAACCATGAAGCAAGACATGAGTGTTAGGACTTATCAACTAGAAGCTAAGTAGTCTTCAAGACAGTGCTGTTATCTTTGGGATAGCCTGGGGTAGGGTACTCTCAATGCTCAGAATACATGCAATCTGCCCAAGATAACTTTCTCCTGGTTAAAGCAAGAACTCTGGAGATGAGTCTTAACACTCTCCAGCTTCCATGGCCCCGTACATCACCCAGAACTTGGTACAAGGGGAATCAGTGAGCAGAATTGATTCCCTTCAGAGTTACGAGATATACAGGGTTTCTGATCAGCGTGTCATTCCCTGTTCTTCCTGCTAGGATAGCTCAGTTCCTGTACTCCAATAGCCTGCAGCACGAGGATAATCCTTAGTGAAAAGGAAGGAAAAGGCTAGCCCTGAGGTTTGAATGAACTTAATAAGAAAACAAGGAGGGTGAGCATAAATGCTGGGCTCTCAAGCACCTTTACACAGAGTGTACTCTGCCCCTAACCCTTGCCCATATCACCCAACCCCACCAAGCATTCATGGCGGCGAAGCCTGCAGCACCGCACTGAATACCGATGCGACGTGTAATTACAGTTACCTTGACCCGGGCACTGTAGGAGAGCCTGTATTCTTGTTCAAAAACATTTTCCCTTCTTCCCCGAGGGAGAATGGTATTTCCCCTCTTCTTAGGAGGTCAGCTTGGCTGCGTGGTTTGGTTTGTCAGTGAGGTACAAGTGGAAGTAACTGTTCTGAGGAGCTTTGAGAGGCAGTCTGCGGGCTCCATACTGTGGTTCTACCAAGAGGATTTCAACGCTCCATTCAAAACTTGCGTTCATATGGGGCTGGTGAGATTACATCATCACGGTGCATAGAGAATGATATTGAGCATGCTCCGTAGGGGAATCTGCAGTGTATTTGTGATCCACTGCATCATGCCCAAAGGTCCATATTTCCAAGAATAGCTCACTGTTGCCTGGTTGCCCCCGGTGACACTATTGGTCTTCCTTTCATTCCTTGAATCCCTACAGTGGTAATAAATCATATAAACAGTAATGAGTGTAGAGTCCACTGTCTACTAAGGAGGCTCAGTGTGCAGACACCATGCTGGGATGTCTAGGGTTATCAGACAAGCCATGTGTACCAATTAGACTAAACGTCCTAGTTATATTCCATACCCAAATCACACTAAGAAGAGGTTGACTCAAAGGCCACTCTACTGCTCTATGGCCCTGATGATGTAGAGTATGACGGCCCATACTCTACCCACATCTGACTAGTCCTGAAATAGATAACACCTGACCATAGAAACTGCTATGGTTTGGATAACTGCCAGGCCCAAAGCCCCTTGGAGGCTTGGTCTCCAGCCCATGGCACTAGTGAGAAGTAACGTAAGTTTTATGTTATCACCCTTAGTGAGATATATTAGGTCATGGTGGGTGTATTCTTTAAGGGGATTTAAGACTCCAGCCCTCTTCTCTTCCTCTGTTTTGCATCTTAGCCATGAGGTGAACATCGTTACTTCTCACGACTACCTGCCATTACCATCTTGCTCCCCTAGAAGAGGCCTAAAAACAGTAAGTCTGCCTGATATGGAACCTCCAGAGCCTGAAAGCCTCCTCTTTCTATAAATTGGGTATGTGTTACAGTGATGATAAGCTGACTAACATGGATGTAGTCTGGCCACCAATGATTTAGGAAATGGTTACTAAGCAACTGTTCTGGGACAGGTCCTCCATGCTGAGTAGTGGAGGACCAGCCAACCACATGTTCTGCTTAGAAATCTGACAATGGATACGCAGGAAAAGAGCAACACTTCTGAGGTGATGAGGGGCCATCAGGGCTGCTGTATTCCCCCCACTTCTCACGACCACTGAATGCTGGAAGGAAGTGATGTAGCCTACTTTGTGACTGCTGCCATGGCTTAACCCATCTCCTGTTCCCTGCAGCATCCTTAACGCCAACCTCTCTCTGAAGCTGCCAAAATTAGCAAGTTAAAATACAGGATGCCAATGCATTTGGATACCAGGTAAGTTGTGGTTAGTTTCGTATGTTTCACGTGTTACACACGACAAGCATACACTAAAAATTATTCTGCGTTTAACTGAACTTCAGATTTCACTTCATGATCTAGATCTTTTGGGCATTTGTTACCACCATGCCATGATCAGGAGAGGCCACAGGCAGATGTAGAGTTTCATAGTTAGACACTTTTAGTGTGATAAAATACCAAGAGCAAAGCCAGTTAGGAAGGAAAGTTATCTGGTTTGTGCTCCCATGTTATAATTCATCACTGAAGAAAGTCAGGGCAGGAACTTAAACATGGCAGGAAACTGGAGGTGAGAGCTGAGGCAGAAGCCATGAAGAAGTACTACTTACTGGCTTGCTCAGCAAGCTTTCTAATAGAACCTAGGACCACCAGCCCAGGGATGGCACCACCCACAATGAGCTGGGCCTTCCCACATCAATCAAATAAGAAATTGCCTTACAGGCTTGCCTGAAGTCTGATCTTATGGAGGTGTTTTCTCGATTTAGATTTCCTCCGCTCTGATAACCCTAGCTTGTGTTGAGTTGACATAAGATTAGCCAGTACACAGAGATAGGCAGGATATGTTGGAGGGTAGAAGTATGATTACAGCAATATTAATAGCTAAGGGATTCCATGCAAGTCAGACCCAATGTTAGCTCCATTTTCAACAGTCACAGAGGCATCACCAAAGCCTCTCTCCTTGATAACTGCCCCAGGTTGACCTCCATTTCCAGAATTTGGACAGCTCTTGGTCCACTCTTCCTTAATTCTAATTGGTTATCATGAACAACAAGACTTAACAGAAAGAACAGTCCAACTGAGTACTGTTCTTGCTGCCTGTAATTGGTATGTTCCTTAGAGTCTTGGTTGTGCCCGCAGGAATCAAAAGATCAACTCCTCAACCAGTAAATAGGCACCGAACACTTCCTGTAAGCCTGTTTTCCCCCACCGAATTCCTGCTTGATGGTGCTCAACACAGGCCCACCCGTCAAGGAACTCAAGTCGGATGAGAAACACAAGAGTCAGAAGCAAACAGACATCCAGAGTGACAAGCCTGGAACTGGTACAGAGAACACTTCTAGCCAAGCGCCTGGCACTTGACAGCTGCTCACAAGTTTTAACTGAGATTATTTGTCTCCAGGGACAGAGACCTAGTGTCCCTCTCTCTCCCCAGAGTTTCAACCTACTTTCTTTCTCTCACTTAGGGATACTATGATCTTCAGGTCCACAGAGAAGTCCCCCTGCCAGGTCTCCCTAACATTTTGGACGAGTCCTTCAGTCTTCCATTCTCCATCCCTAGCCCCACTGGCTTGCCAAATCCTCCTAGTACTTCCAGTTAGGCGTCCTTGATGCGGACCTCCCACCCTGATGGCTGGCTGTGACCCAATTCCATCATTCTGTTTTCCAGAGCCCAGTCATCCACAGGAGACCTGTCCCAGTCTTTCATTTAACCAAAAAGAAATATGCCTGTGTCATATAAAGCTTTCCGTTTTTAGGAAGCCCATATGCATGCAGGTAATCACGCTGGGTGACAGGCATAGCATTGATGTTAAAGATTTATAGCAGTGTCAGAGATGGAAATAATGAATGATGCAGCTTTTCCAAAACCAGGAAGTAGGTTGGTTCGTACAGCTACCCTGTTAATTCTACCTCAGCTTCCGAGTTTCTGGGTTGGCTCAAACAATGTCCAAACCGGGTGGCTGCAATACCAGCAGCTTGAAAGTAGGAATGTCAGGACAGATCTATTTCTGAGGCGAGTTCAGCAACAGGCGGAGTTTGAAGTGTGAAAAACAAAACTGAGGCTCACGGCTCAGGGCTGTGCACGGGGGGGGGGGGGGGGAGGGGGAGGAGGAAGAACACGGGGCTCTTCCAGAGGCACCAGTACCCTCCTCCCAACCACAGCTTATTACAAACGAGTCTCTATTCCAGCTCCTAACCCGACACGCCAAGCTGAGAAAGAGGCAAATCATTGTGGGACTTGACTGTGTTTGCTTTTAGTAGCCAGTACCGTCCGTGCCAACCCTCCTGTCGTCTCGCCAAATACAGAATTGCAACACAGAGGAAACTGTCTTTGCTGAGGGAAGGACTAGAGGAGTCTCTACCAGTGAACTAGATTTTACTGTGCACTGAGGAGCTCAAGAGCTAGCTGAGGGTCACACACTCCTCACCATGTGCCAGGCACCATGGAGGAAGATTTAGGCAGTTGTTTTTCCAAGCTAAACCACCCAAAAGAATCTCCACCAAAAGCTAGGGTCTTGCATCAGTTGGTAAGTCTTCAATGACCAACTTACTGAGTTAGCATTTATAATGCTAAGGGCGTCTGTTTTGTGGGTGTGGGTTCTTCATCCTGCCTGACTGATGCAAGACAACCTATCCTGGCCCCTGTCCAGGAGGACAAGGCTAGTGAAACTCCATCTGCTCCCTCTCATCATCACTGTTGACTTAGGCTAGTCTTCAAGATGGCCCAGTAGCACGAAGGTCCCCTTACTATATACCACAGTAGGTTCTGAGACACAGGAAGGAAACTGACCATTCCTCCCAATAATGAGCAAGGAGGTCATGGTGAAGCTTAGCTTCGAGACGCAGCACAGAAACCAGCTATTCTTCCTTTCCCTGGGGTCTGCTCTGGTGTGTTTGTCTAGGACAGCCTTTTGGGATGTTTACAGCATGTGGCTTTTAATTTCCCTCTCTTTTTCAATTACAGAATGCATTTTACATTTTCTTATGATAATGATTATTTTCTGACTTCCTTTCCTTACTAATATGCTAGCAACATTCACTATAAACCATTTTTAGAATCATAACTTACTTGTTTTCATTGGCCATCATTCTTTTTTGATTCCTAACTACTTCTTCTTCTTCCTCCTCCTCCTCCTCCTCCTTTTGTTTCTCCTTCTCCTCTTCCTCTTCCTCATCTTCCTCCTCCTCCTTCTCCTCTTCCTTCTTTCTCTCTTTCTATATCTCTCTCCCCTATGTCTGTCTGTCTGTCTGTCTGTCTGTCTGTCTCTCTCTCTCTCTCTCTGTGTGTGTGTGTGTATGTGTGACAGACAGACAGACAGACAGAGAATATGTACATGTGTAAGTGCACACCTATATGATCATGTGCAGAAGTAAGAATAAGGCATTGGATGTCCTGCTTTGTCACTCTTCACCTTATTCCTTTAAGACAAGGTCTCTCACTGAACTTGAAGCTAGGCAGGCATCCAGGAAATCCTGTGATCCTTCTGTCTCTGCCCATACAAAGCACTGAGGTTATGATCTTGAGCACATACCTAGCATTTTACATGGGTGCCAAGTCCCAAACCCATTGCTTGCATGCTTTTACCCACTGAGCTGTCTCCCTATTCCCTAAGACAATCTGGAAGGGGACAAGGAGAAGTCCTACCTGCATCTGACAAAATTGTCAACATGAAAGGGAGACAATATCTGAAGACCTACAGATTTAGAAGATTTTCAGGTTGCCAAAAGACGTGAAATTTTAAGTTTAGGATTGAGACGCAGAAGATATTGCCACCAAATAAAAGATATAAATTCTCTGATTTAATAACCACATCAAGGGACATACATAAATCCAGCCTTTCACCTCTATACATGATTATTACATTCCAAAGACCAATGACACACACACACACACACAAAAAAAAAATCTTGATAGCAACCAGAGAGAAAAGACTGACTATCCAAAAAGGAAACAGTTGTCATATGACTGGCCTGCTTCTTACAAAAATAATCAAAGCCAGACAATAACAGACAAAGGCCTTAACAATGCTAAGAGCAAAAAGGGATTCTAACTATCCCAGATAAAGGGGGCATAGTTAACCTTCATAACGAAAGTAAATCCAATAAAAGGACTATCTACCACAGCCCATGCAGGACTCGGAAAAAGCAAGGGTTGGGAACCACCACAATGTAACCTCTAATCCTGAAGAAAGAAGAGAGAATCACTAAACTCTGTAGAAAAATGGCGAGAGAGGGCACCATTGGCTGCTCTGCTGCCAAATGACAACCAGACCATCCATCAAAGAGGATGAAGGGAATCCGCACTCCACCCAAACTCCTCACTGCGACCTGTTCCTGTCAGCCTCCCTCCCATTGGTCAACACACTAGAATGTAGAGAGATGTTGCTGTTGCCTAGTAAGTAGACAGGGAAGCTAGAAGTGAGACTGGATAAGGTTGAGAGACAAGGTCTAATACCACCAATGCCTGCACAAACTTAGATGCCCTTCAAACAGGAGGTCAATATAAAGACTTTCCCAAAGCTTAGGAGATCTTACAGCACCAGACGCCTGACAGACCTTCTGAAAAGGCATATACTTCACATTTTTCTTAAAAAAAAAATAAACCCAAGAGTAAATGATCCATTCCAGGAAATTGTCAAGCATAAGCCCTTCGGACTGTAGGAAACACAAGAGGCCGAAGAACAGTGTTAGTCAGAATGAGTATGAAACATGGGGTAAAAACAGTACTCAGGGTTGGATACAGGAGGCTGTAATGAATGAAATAATAGTGCCTGTCCTGGGAGAGGAAGGAGGGAGATATGAGTTAGTTTTTACTTAACCCTTACCGTTAAATAAAAATTGTAATAGTAATCACAAAATTAACATAATGTACTCTGGGAAAGGGAAAAACAGAAAGTGTTAAAAATCACTCCACTAAAAATTGATCAAATGGGAAAAATATGATAAAGGTAACACACAAAAGATCATAGAAATAAATTAAAACATATAGCAGAAATAGTTGGGTATGTATATGACTTAAGAATCAAAAATAATCTTTCTAGTTTAAGCAGGACCCCACCTATGACTCCTGCTCTTTGACCATACCATTTTGTCTCTCTGGATTATACAAAATTATTTTGATTATGGTAGAAAACCAAGTCACACTTGCTTAGACCAAAAAAGGAAAAGGGACATTTACTTGCTCCCACAATCGTATACTAGAGGATAAGATGTAACTGACTCCAGATACTCAAAACACCAGCAGTTTATCCTTCTAGGAAGCCTTGCAGTCTCCTGTCCTGAGCTCAGGGATTCTTCTCAGGGTTCTGCCAAGGGTCTTGCTTCATTGTTACCATGGGTGTTTTGGGTTTTTTAACATGGTAGAGTTCCTGCTTCAGTTCAGAAATCAGTGAGGTCATCTTCAGTGTTACATGTAGAGAGTCTTCTAATGCATGGGGCGGGACTGGCTGTGGAAACGGGGGGTAGGGGAGGGGGAACAAGCTTTCCCCTAGAAGCTGACTTCAAAATGAGAAGAGCAGGATCTCCAAGCATAACTCCAGACGTAGCCACCAGTTACTAACTGTGTCTTCCAGCAGTTCTTATTTCTACTCACGCCCCTCCCCCACCTCCCCGATGTTTGTCCCTTTCTTAGGGACGGGGCTCCTTAACTTAATTCTAGGACTGGTCTGCAGCTGTACATGGTGAAGATGCTTTGCTTATCCTGAATAACACCTATGAAATAAAAGATGATGAATTCAGTCAGTTTTTCACATCTAAGATAACTACTTTAGAAGAAAGGAAGTTCCATTTGGTACAGGTTTCCAGAGGCTTCGTGGACATGATTTGTGGGCTGGCTCCTCCAATGCCTGTAGCAGTTCACATATCATGGAGGGGCAGTACATGGTTGAACAACCATTAACTCACATGTGTGAAAAAGAAAAAGAAAAAAAAAGGGTTCACAGAATCCTTCAAGGGCACATCCACTGTGATGAAAAATCTGCCCATAGGCCCCATTTCTTGAAATGTCTACCACCTGGCAATAACTAAAGCTAGGGCTAAGCCTTCAATGGGCAGGCATGGGGGGAACAGGCCAGACTCCAACTTTGCCGAGGACTTTCTTCCTCCATTGGAAGTGGCGCCAGATTGTACTGAAGAAATGCTATGTCTGTATGTTTGGACTTAACAACTTCAGGGGTCACCCTGCAGTTAATACACACATCCTTTGTATCCGTTGCTGCCCTGGTCAGCAGAGCCCACTGGATTTTAGCATCAGTAGTTAGAACATCATGTGCCTCCTGAATCTCATACCCACAGCGGCAGGAAGACCAGCTCATCTCTACTGGACAGTCCTCCCTCACTTCAGAGGCATTCTCTACCATAACATTTTGAGGCAGCATCTGTAATTTTTAATACCACAGCATGTCAATCACCAGCAGATCGTTATCCATTTACCCTGAGACAGCTCAAGGGAGGAGACTGATCGAACTTGACAACATTTAAAGAGAACCTTCATTTGGAGGATTAGCAAGAGTAGTGACTAAAAAAAGGCATCAATTAGTGGAAATAGAGCTAATAATATAAAATATTGACATAGGCAAAGACACACAGGGTGTAAGCAAGATCGTTGATAGCAAAGCTTGTCTGATAAGTATGTTCTTCCTCTCCTCATGCCTCCAACTCTCTATTAGATATTAAAAGTACCAAGTTAAAAACAGTGAAGAAATTTTTGTGAGAAAGAATGGGGTATATACCCAGTACAACTGCAAATTGTATGTATGTTCCTTCTCCACTGTTAGAAGGTCCTACCTAGATATTCCCGCCCCCCCCCCCCCAAGCTTGTCAACTTTCAGAACTCAGATCTGTCAGGCAAGTAGTCAGCTCGCCCATCCCTCCCCCACTACTCTTCTCGGTCTCCGGAAAACACGTGCGTTTCCATATGTGTATTGCATGACTCCTATGATGTATTATTGCTTCTCTCTGGAAAGTGCAGGAAACACATCCGCACTTTGCAAGACAGCATCTCCGAGAGCAGAACTATCCTGACTACGTGGCTGACGCACTGCCCTTCGGGTGGTGGGGGTTACGCTCCGCCTGGTTTACACAGGACTCCATAGCTCAATTGTGCTTAATGAATGAAAAACAACGCGTTTAAAAATAACTCGGAAAGGGATGCCAGTATTTTACACAGGCCAAGTTTAGCACTTTCATATTACATAACCCTCCTGAAGATGAGAGGACTACATACTTTTACCAGCTCCCCTGGATTTTTCCAAAGCCGGAAGTAAATTCCCATACAATATGCCCACCCTCCTTATCTGCAGCTATATTTACCCCGAAGTGGCTCTTTCCCTCTTCTGATCCTAGCTCACTGTCTGGCTTCCATATGTTAATCTCTGCCACTTCAGTTGTCCTGCAGATCTGCTTGCAGATTGTCTATATCCCATGTCCTTCTCCTAGTTAGACCCACGTTACCTATTAACTCTTTTCTTTCTGATGCTTGCAAGGGATCATCTTTGTTAGAGTCCATCCTACCTCACTGATCTCTTGTCATAACTCTGCTAGTTTCTCCAACTGCGTCCCAAAGGCATTTCAGATACGCTCACTGAGCTGCAGACCAATTATGTCATTTGCCTACATGTTACATAAAGCCCTCTGGAAACAGAGAACTGTAGCGGCGCCACCGTGAAGATATTCCGCTAGCAGCACTGTTCTGCAGATGTCAGGAAATATTCTCTTCTCCTTCCAGACTGGCCAGGAACGTGGATCTGAAACGCAGCAATAAATAAGTCTGTTAAGCATAAAGTCCCTTGAGACTGCCGTTGTCTTGCCACGTGGTAATGGAGACAAGTTAAAGCTGCCCTTTGTGAGGAATGCTCAGAATAGAAAGCTTTCTCCCGGCTCCATTAAGGGTGGTTTCTTTCTCTCCATCCCAGAGTATTTATAGCCTGAGCCTCTCGGGAGGCTAATTACATCCTGTCTGCAATTATTATCTGATTATTTTTGTGGCACATAGGTTGTCTCTGTGGTTAAATTCTACGTTCTGGCAAAACAGATTTGCTTTGTGGGTGTGACCTTCCAGTGAGTGATCTCTTAAGACTCTACCTTAATCTGAATACATGTCATGATGGATAGCCTTATCCATCTGGGGCACTTGAAGATTGCCATGCAATCCTGGATCTCATTTAAGCTTTCATAATAAGACACAGCCCCTTCTGCTTGAAATCCAGATTGTCTCTCTAGATAGGGAACCAATTGCCAAGGCCTTCAGATTCCAAAGGTTCCTGACAAACTTGACTGAAGGCAACATTTTCTGTCTTTAGGATTAGCACCCTGCTCCTTCGTGACTTCTCATCAGGACCTCCCAGTGTACCTGCTAACTTTCTCAGCTCCTCGCATCTTGCTCTGCTCTGCTCATTATAAATCCCTCCGTGGACACAGAGTCAAAACTAGACATCATACATACTTCCAGCAACAACCTTCCCCCCACACCCCCCATGAAAATGGCTATACCATGCAGAGACATGTGGAACTAAAACTCCAGATAGCTCCAAGGTTCAACATATTAGACAATGTTTTTCAAAATTTGTTCCCTATGGAGTTAATAAATTCACAATAACACAAAAGTTTGCTATACACAAAATTTGCCATATGGAAAGACAGTTTGTTTAGCTCAGGCAGTGGGAAGGGAGTTTTATTAGAAGACTGACCTGAATATTTTACATGAAATGATTGTATCTTCAAAAGGGATGATGGAGTGCACAGAACTCACTCAGCCACAGAAAATGACTTTCAGTAGGGTCATTCCCAGAACACATCTGAACAGATGTTACAGGAATGGATATAGAACTAGAATGGTGTTTTAAATGAAAATATAATTGCTCTGGTGTTCTTGGACAATGGAGCTTAACACCAAATTTTCTTCTTATTCCTTGGGACTTCAATGGGCCACTTCATTGGGTTGCTACCTGTTCAAAGTCTCTTTTTGAGGCCATTAACCTGCCCTGCATATTTGTTAGCCATAAAGACACACAACAGGCACTGAAAAAAATCAGTATTTTGTAAGTGATAATAATAGACTATCATAAGATAGTCAAAAGCACCTTTTTAACCTTTTGGAATCTCTATTCTCAAGATAGACCTTGGCAATTGGTTCTCTATCTAGAGAGACAATCTGAATCTAGAGGGGAGGGGACTGTCTCTTCTTTTTTTTCTTATACTTCTTTTTTTAAATGGGATATTTTATTTACATTTCAAATGTTATTCTCTTTCCCAGTTTCCCCCCTCCCAGAAACCCCCTATCCCATTCCCTCTTCCCCTGCTTCTATGAGGGTGTTCCTCCACCTACTCACTTCCATCTCCCCACCCTCAATTCTCCTACACTGGGGCATCTATCAAGCCTTCATAGGACTAAGGACCTCTCCTCCTATTGATGCCTGACAAGGCCATCCCCTGCTACATATGCAGCTGGAGCCATGTGTACTCCTTGGTTAGTGGCTTAGTCTCTGGGAGCTTGGGGTGGGGGGGCGGGTCTGGTTGGTTGATATTGTTGTTCTTCCTATGGGGTTGCAAACCCCTTCAGCTCCTTCAGACTGTGTCTTCTTATGAAGACCAAAATGAGACATGGGATTGCATGGCAACCTTCAAGCGTCCCAAATGGATATGGCCTCTTTTGTGCCACTCTATAGAGAACTCAACTATGATGGGCAGATGTAATTGGGAGAAAATTGGTTCAGAATGAAGATGAGTTTGATTCCTTGCTGTCCAAAAGTTGAATACAGTTTATGAGTTACCTTTTCACAATGTATTAAGCAGATCACTGCCTATGAAATCTAGTATTCTACATCTAGGAAGCTGTAGAGAATTATTTGCATCTTAAATGACTGCCTACCGATCCTATGTTATCAGTCGTAGCACTAGAAGGCAAGTAAACATGTTTTTTAAATGATGCACTTTATCAAAAGTATAGAGTGAGCATCAAGGTAGCATGTAGCTCATGTTGTGTAGCTCAACAAATGGGACTGTATGGAATTTATAGCTTTGGGGGCTAATTTTCTCAGTGAACTCCTCACAAAACCGCCCTCAAAAAAAAAAAGCTTAGGTTGCTTTAAAAAAAAAGTGTATGAATGTGTGCACATATGTACTTATGTACACCATGTGCTTGCTGTGCACACAGATTCCAGAAGAGCCATTAGATCTTCTGGAATTGAAGTTATAGATAAGTGTGAGATATCATGTGGGTGTTGGAAACTGAACCTAGGTCTTCTGCAAGAATTCTTAATCGCCGAGCTAGCTCTCTAGCTGTGTAAATAACTTCTTTCTGGTAGACTTTAGGAATTCTTTCAGATTCAAGATTCTACTGGTGTATCTCTTCTCTGTCCCTCTCCTCTCCTCCTTCCCTCCCTCCCTAACCTCTCATCTTCTCTAAGTAAAATGGCTTCCTTTTTCTCCAGCCAACTGTTTGAAGAAAAACAAAAATCCCTACATTCCAGCACTGACTAGTGTCTCCATACCAATCCTTTTCCTACCTTCCTGCCTAGGCTCCAGTCTTTCTGCCTGCTCTGAGGCCCTGTCACATTCTGCTCTCTACACACCTCTCCCTGCATTTCCAATATTTCTCACCCCTCACCCTGCCTCCTTGTGAGGTGAAAGCTTTGCCACAGAATTGTGAATTAAAGAAACTCAGTGGCAGAGGCTGAAGCAGCTCTGTGATGCTGCATCACGTTTACCTCCCGTATCAGCTACTGACGGATGGTAAATGAACGCATTGGGTCATCCATCAAGCGCCGATCCACTTACAGAATTAACTGCCTTGCTTCTGATATCTCTCAATCGAACAGAAAGAAATTACCCGATTTAAAGATATTTATTGACTCATTACATACCGTATAGTTTACTTGTAGTGACACAGAAGGACTTAAGGTGATTTTAAACCTTTTTACTTGTGTGTGTGTGTGTGAGAGAGAGAGAGAGAGAGAGAGAGAGAGAGAGAGAAAGAGAGAGAGAGAGAGGTCAGAGGACAACTGTCAGGACGTGTTCCCTCCCCCCTCTCTGGCATCCAGGGATCAAACTGGGGTTATCTGGCTTTCACAGTGGCTGCCTTTACACTCTGAGCCATCGCAGCAGCCCCTAAGGTGAATTTAAATAGAAATTTCTCTATAATTACACATGCTTTAATTAATATTCCTAAAATTTATCTATGATTTATACTACATATTACTTACTTTCTTTGGTAATTTCACACATGGATATAATAATGTGTTTTGACGATAGCCCCTCACTACTTCGTTCTAACACCTCCCTGACTCCTCACCCAGAAATATTCCCATTTCAGCTTCCTGTTTTCTTTCCCCTGGCTCCCCGGTATAGGCACTGAGTTTAATTAGTGCTTGCCATGCCTACACAGGTGTACAGTCATCTACCGAAGCATGGGCAACCTACTATGGGTCAACACTGAGGAAAACTTACTCTCCTTCCACTGCCTGTAGCTCCTCATTTGGGATGGAGACTCAGGAATCCTTTCCTCTCCCAACTGGAATATTGGTTTTGAGCTTGTCCTGACAACCACAGCTATTGTGAGTCCTTGAGGACAACACTCTTGCCGTTCCCAGAAGAAACTATTTCAGAGGAACTTTTCCTGGTCTTTAGCTCTTCTAGATTGTCCAATTTTGATCCACCTTGTATCCTGAACTTTGTGTGGAGAGAGGGTGTGATATAGATGTCCCATTTAGGACTCTACACTTTGACCCATTGTGACTCTCTATATCATCTAACATCCTCTATAAAAAAAAGTTTCTCTTATAATAGAGAATAGAGTTTAGAGTTGTTCTAGTCTATGGATATAAGAATGAGTATTTAGAAGGCAATTTGATACTATGTCTACTTCACAAAATAATAATAATAGGTCCTGTGAACCCTCAAGCTAATGGGATTACAGTCCTAGTCATAGGTTTCTTCCTGTAGAGTGAACTTAAGTCCAACCAGGAAGAATTTAGTTAGCTCCACCCCATTCAAGCCACTATTGAGCCAATGGGCACATTTTGTCAAGGCTGTTATCTACATTTGCATATAATTTAAGTAGAAAATGGGAATTTTATAATTAAATTAAAGTAATCCATTATTTAAAATCAAAACTAGATTCACTGTGAGTACACATAGCAGATGATGAAACATAACTCAAACTGGTATTTTTTATTTCATTGTATTAGAATCTGATGTGCAAAACCAATGTCGAATTAATAAATATAATGAGTATTAAAACCAAGCACAGTGATACATGCCTGTGAGCCTAGTATTCGAGAGGCAGAGACAAGAGAATGGTTGCTTCAAGATAAGGCTAGGGAACATGGATAGCAAGAATCTTTCTGGGGGGTGGGGGGGTGAGGGAGGAGGGAGCACTGTTAACAAGGTAGCTTGTGGTGGAGTACTTGCCTAGCATGTACAAGGACAGAGGTTCCATCCTAATTTGCATCAAAAGCTAAATAGATATGCAATAAGCAATACACAATATACAACACAATACAAAAATACAATAAACAATATATCTACTGTCATTGGCTGGTACTTTAACAAAAAGAAGTATGCTAACAGAATAAAAGATGTAGTTCTAAACTGTTATTCTAGCAAGACAGACAGACAAACAGGGAAGAAGGAAGGAACAAAGGAAGGAAGGGAGGGAGGGAGGGAGGAAGGGAGGGAGGAAGGGAGGAAGGAAGGAAGGAAAGAAGGAAGGAAGGAAGGTAGGAAGGAAGGAAGGAGGAAGAAGAAGAAAAGGAAGAAGGTTAAAACAAAGGAGGGCAAAAATGAGGTTCTATGGGAGGGCCGGAGGGAGGAAAGGAAACAAAAAATGTAATTAAATTATAATCTCATTTTTTTCCAGGAATATAAATCCACATAGTACCTCAAAAGGTAATTTACAGTGTTGAGCATCCAATCAAAAATTATTAGACATGGACAGAAGGAGGAAATATGATGTAAAACGAGGAGGAAAAAAAATCTATCAATCAAAATCCGAGTGGCATCTGAGGCTCCAAGAGGATTAAACTAATTGTGTTCAAAATATGAAGCAGAAGCGTAGAGAAGATCTTTAAAAGATACAAAATATCCAACATACAATAATGGAAATTGCTCCATGTCTGGCATCTTATCAAAAACTTCCAGGCATAGAAAACAGGGGAGAGACAAGCAATACATCTACCTTACCACAGTCTCGTCCCCCAGGATAGTCTCACCTCCCTCCTTGGAAGAATATAGATGATTTTACAAACAAAATACAAATGAAACAGATGCATGATTCTCAATAGTGAAACGCGAAAAAACGAGGGTAACAGGGCTACTCCAAAATTATTAATCCTCCAATGAGAGTGAATTAATATGAAATAACAAAGACTGATTAAATAGCAAGAAAAGGATTAAATGAGTGTTCAGCAAAATCAGATAAGACACAAATACATTTTTGAATGTATACTGGAAACACAAACAGAAATGTAATAAGGAACTAAACAAAGACTATGAAATGATAGTTTAATAAGTAGAAATACTGAAGAAATAGCATATTGAAGTTTTGGTAATGAATGGTTCAATAAGTTATATAAAAATTTCTGTGGGAAGTCTTTCAAACACTATGAATCAGGTAAAAGACAGAATATCAGAGCTTGAAGAGAAGACAGATAAATTAGAACGTTCAGAAAAAGATAAATTAATTAAAATGTACAAACAGAATGTATGATATCTATGGGATACCATTAAAAGACCAACTCTCCAAAACATGGGCACACACTAAGAAAAATTTCACACTCAAGTTATAGAAAACATATGTAAATAAAAAAAGAGCCCAAATGTCCAAATACCTGTGTAGAAACACCCAGCCATGTCCAAGAGCATTTAGAATACCAGAGAAGATCAGAAAAGAGTCCCCCACATCATATTAGTTATAACTTCAAATACACAGAACTTCAAGAACAACAATTCTACTGAAGGTTGAGAATGAAAATCACCAAGTCATATGTGAAGGCAAACCTGTTAGAAAAACAGCAGATTTCATAAGAGAGACTCTAAAAGCCAGAGGTCATAGGAGGATGTATTTAGACTGTTGACTTAATTTGTGTTTCTACTGCTGTGAAGAGAGACCATAACCACGACAGCTCTTATAAAGAAAAACATTTAATTGGGGCCAGCTTCAGGAGGTTTAGTTAATTATTGTCACAGCAGGAAGCATGACACTATGCAAGCAGACATAGTGCTGTAGAAGGACCTGGAGTTCTACAACCAGATCACCAGGCAGCAAGAAGGAAGACTGAAACTCATTGACCAGACTTGAGCCTCTGAGACCTCAAAGCCCCAACCCCCCCAAGTCCACACCTCCTAACTGTGCCACTTCCAATGACCAAGTGTTCGATCCCATGAGTCTTGGGGCCATTCTTATGCAAACCAGCACAACTGTGAAAAACAATGACAAATAGCCAGACTGTCCCATCCCAAAACTATCCTACATAACTGAAACAGAAATAAAAACTACCTGTGATAAATACAAACTAAAAGAAACTCATGACCATTAATCCAAATAGACAAAAGATCCTGAAAGAAATACTGTATACAGAAGATTAGGATAAACATCCAGGAAGTCACAGGAAATCATCAACCATGCTAGAAAAGGAAATAAGCAGATGAGAATTATGAAAGGTCTGTATGTCACGACAACAACAAAATGACAAATAGACACCTTTCAATAATAGCCCTGAGTGTTTATGTCCTCAGTTCTAAACTCAAATACAAGTACGCACAGTCCGAATCTAAAACTAAGACCCAGGGATGGAGAGATGACTTAGCAGGTAAGAGCACTTACTGCTCTTGGAGAGGACCCAGGTTTGGTTCCCAGCATGGAGAAACTCACAACCATCAGTAACTCCAGTCCCAGGTGAACCAGTGCCTTTACTGAACTTTGTGACCTGTGTGGGTGTGGAGCACCAGACTTTACTAACCCTGGATAGAGAGCTAGGTGTCCAGTACTGGGCATGATTTCCCTCTTGTTGAGTGGGACTTGAGTCCAAGTCAAAGAATAAAAAGTTCAATGAAGTTTTTTTAAGAATAAAAGAATTTGGAATAAAGGATTTGATGAAGACCAAACCATCAGACCTGAAGTCTTCAAAAAAGGGATTACAGGGAGCACAAAGATGCAGCCACGAAGCAGTGAATGGTATCCACGTAAGAAAATAAATGTTAGCAACAGGATAAACGTGTAGAGAGTACAGACCAAGGGCAGAGGCCCCAACAGTGCAAAGAACCCAAATGTCATGACAGGATTGCACAGCTCGGCCTCCTACACATCCATAGAGTTGTGAGTGTACACACCACACTAGTCATGGATGCATTCATTTTCAAGTGCTTACATTTTGAGACATTGATACATTTTTATTATAAAAAAAATTGCAAATAAAAAAACCATCACGTGCCAAAAGCTAACCAGAAACAAAGTCTATACATCTCAGCGAATGTCTATAGAGTTAGAATTCTGACCTGTGAGCTTCACACTGGACTTGATACTTCCACTCTAGGGTGTATTTTTTTTTACACTGATCCACAACACCCCCCCCCAAAAAAAAGATCCATGACATATTTCAATCTAGATGAACAATTAATGTCTATTATTTGTATTTCCTACTTTTTTGTGTGTCTATCTATCTAATTACCAATGACCTTGAAGTCCTTCTGAGCAGATGGGAGACGCTGACATGGTTCCAACTGAAGCTGAGTCCCCCATCGGCATGCTGAGTGCCTTCCCCTGAGATCACCACTCAGTATGTCTACTTTTACTTCTAGGGAGTCATGTTCCTGCCTTACATAAAATGCTTTGATCCCTCTTTCTCCTTTTGTAAAACTCCAACATGTCTGTTTTCTCCCGTTTGTGACATGTATGCCCTTCTACCAGCATTTACGTCTCATATTCACTCCCGCTCAGTACCCCTGTATCCCCATCTTGTATCTACATATGTGGCTCTTATTGATTATAGAGGTAGCATCATGTCTCTGAGTACTAACTGTAAGCCTTCTCATGAGAGAATCTAGGTGATCTAGGTAAACATGCAATGCTTATTGCAGTTATTATCATAATAAGATCTGCTTTAAAAATAGGTGAAATTCATTTGGAGACAGCTCCTTCCTTTATAAGACCCCGTGCATAAAGATAGAGTGCTTGGTAGGAGCAGAGCACTAAGTCCTAGCCTTTACCCTTTGAGACAGTCTACGGCGCTGAAGGAGAAGATGGTTACCCTCACAGGGAGCCATAGCTACCAACTGTAGGGGGAAAAGAAGAGAAATGGTTGTTGATAATGAACCCTCTGAACAAGACCAGCCAGGAGTTCACAACAGGATGAGGAGGGTATGGTCTTGCACCACTCATGATAGAATTATGGTGGGAGGCACACACACACACACACACACACACACACAGACACATACATTTAGTACATCCATCTTTGATATGTTACCACTATCGCCAGACCATACCGATTCAAGAGCAACAAATCAATAATGCAATAGTAAGAACAATGTTAAAGATAATGCTTCCAATATTAAGCAGAAAGCACTGTGTGCTGCTATCTTAAGGGAGACTATGACTGGAAGCTACCTCAGCACTGATATGCTATCCTCGAATCCTTCCTCCAGCCTACCACTAACGGGCAGAGAGCTGAGAAACAGCTGACAGTTCTCTATGCAATAACAAACAGTGACTTTACATAAAAAATAGTCACTGACCTGCATGCTAAACTCTACACAGAAGTGATTCTATTAGCCACCTGGAGCACTCGCAAAGTTTAAATTCCCAGGTTGTAAAATAGAGCCCAGACAGCTTCTTTTCCTCTTGCATCTTCATCTATGAACTGAACAATATGTGCTCTGCCATGCTGTGCCAGGCTCTCGCCTGTTCAATGACCCATTGTCCAACCCATACACCTTGACTCTCCTTATTCTCTTTACTGCTGGGATCTGAAAGTCAAAAGTGTCTCACTTCATTTCAGGGGTATCTTCTGCCTTGGAACTTTCTTTGCTATTATTTTTTTTTCTCAAATTTGTGTGTGTGTGTGTGTGTGTGTGTGTGTGTGTGTGTGTGTGTGTCTTCTGCCATGCCTAGGTATTAGAACCCTATTTTGAGTCATTCTAAACTCAGTATTGAGTAGAACACTCACTAGATTGATCCAACCCATTCCAGAGAATCCATAGGCTAAAGATTGAGACATTCCAATATGGTACTCTGTTCTATTGCTGTGGGTTTCCAGAGCAAGTGTGTCTGCATTGGGATCACACTGCTACAGGATACCATGGAATTTTGTAGTTTGCTCAGGGCTTCCCTGCATAATATCTAATTTAATCCTCATAAAAATCTTGGGATTTGTTCTGTACATCCTACACATACACTGAAACACAGCTGTCAAGAATCATATTTTAAAAATCTCTAGTGAAGAGCAGCCATTGGTAAAGTACAATCTTCCCATGGTTAAAAACAAACAGAGAGCCATACTATGTGGTGATTCCATAGGAAAATGGAACTCCATGTACCACAAGATCCAGCTTATTGGATCCTAAAGAGCTCTTCGTCCTATCACAGAGACTCTTGTTCAACCATGTTCATTGCTGCTCTAAAAGCTCCTAAAAGCCAGGAATTGGAAACAAGCTAGATGCCCCTCAACAGATGAATGGATTTAAAAAATGTAGTATATTTATGCAATGGATATCACTCAGACATTAAAAATTAAATTCATAGATAAATGGATGGAACTGAAACACATCATCCTCAGTGAGGTAACCCACTACCAGAAAGGCAAATACAGTATGTATTCACTTATATGTGGATATGAGCTGTCAATTCAGTGATAACCAGACTATAATCAGTAGAACCACAGAGGTTAGGTATTTAGTGAGGGACTAGGGGAGACAGATGGATCTCATTAGGACAGGGAAATTAAAGTGGAAACTTGAGGGTTCTTTTGAAAGTCAGTTAGATGGTGTCTTGCTGGGACAAACAGGTGAAGGAACATTTTGTTAAAGTGGACACAGGTGTCAAAGGCTAAGGCATGTTCATGAAGGAACATTTTGCTGAAGCAGACACAGGAAAGAGGGTGTTCTTCTAAATCAAGCACATGAAAGGACACGTGATGAAGAACTCTTTGCTCACACATGTATTGGTCCACCTACATTGCATAATAGAGCTGCATTTGTTGGGACACCATAGAGAGAAATGCACCAAAAAAACTTCTGGTGGTGTGCTGTAATTTCTTGTTGCTTCCTTGGAGCTGATTGGATGTACGTGCTGAAGCAAGACCCATGAAGAGGCAAGGTACATGGAGAACGCATGATGTTTGGAGGGTATAAATAGGACTCCACGGAATGATAAAGACAGAGCTTGGCTTGCTGGTACAGCTAGCTGTACAATGCTTATAGGTCTCATGCCTTCACTGATCTTCGCTTCCCTGAGAGAGGCACAGCTAAGAACTTCTCTTAGCATTCCTCCTGGTCCCTCCTGTTGACTTGAGCCGAGGCTGAGGCCTGGCTGACTCTGCTAGGTCGTGTCACCACTGTTGCTAACCCAACTCTACCTAAATGGACTGCTAGTATATCCATGAAGTGTTTGCAAATAGATCAAGCTGCTTCTACCTGCTAACCTGTGAACTGAACTGCCAATTTCCAGACAATACAGACAGGAGTTACTCCAAAGAACTTTTCTAAACAGGTCCACTTCCCCCAAATCTTTTCTTTTCTACTACCTCTGGTGGGTAATGGGCTACAACAGAGGTTAAAGTGTTTAAGAACTGTCATTAAAAATAGGATTTGAAAAAAATAAAGTTATAGAAAATATAATAGACAGTTATGGATGTGTAGGGGAAGGGACTGGAATGAAAGAATCAAGTGGTGGCAGGGAAGGAAAAGAACAAAGTGGGTATTACAGAGAGAAACAGCTAAAAGTAAGGGCCATTTGAGGAGTAGTATGGAAACATGATAGAGTATAAGCTTCCTAAAACATATACAAATATGAAAATTATCTAAATGAAATTGCCAAGCAATGGGGGAGACAGAGTCCATCTGACCACTGCTTGTCACTAGATGAAACCTTCAATACCAGTATTAGTTACATCTAATTGAGTTGTTGGCCAAAAGAATTCCATGGGAATCCCCCAAACAACCCAGGCTGTTACCAAGACTGTAAGTTTCTCTCCACAAATTGATGGCAAGACCCCATTGCTGAAGACAACACCTATATAACTCACTGAACATAGACAGGTCAAACTGAGACACACATAGAGCCTTCATCCCTACATGCTAGTATCTTTGGTACAGGAAGGTACTCTTAGTGCTATCAAAGATAAATGTAAACACCAATCCAGCCACAACCCCTTTGATCTACAATGGCGTACTTCCTACAAAATAGGCTAGTTCAATGCTTATAGGAATAACCAAACAATATCTGATTTGACTTAAGAACCACTGCACAAGATGGAACCCATACCAGTGACCAAGAACCTGAGATTAGATAGCCAAGGGACCTAGGGTACTACTGTTCTGAAAATAAAAGTATCAATAAAATGACTCCTGTTTTAGGGTTGCTATTGCTGCAATTAAGCACCATGACCAAAGGCAAGTTGAAGATGAGTTTATTCAGCTTACAGTTCCACATTGCTGTTCATCACCAAAGGAAGTCAGAACAGAAACTCAAATAGGGCAGGAACTTGGAGGCGGGAGTTGATGCAGAAGCCATGGAGGAGTGCTGCTTACTAGCTTGCTTCTCGTGGTTTGCTCAGCCTGCTTTCTTATAGAACCAAGGACTGCCAGACTAGGAATAGTGCATCTACCATGGGCTGAGTCCTCCTCCATTGATCACTCATAAAGAAAATGCCTTTCTGTAGGCTTAGATTTTTCAAAACCTACTATAATAAGGATTCTCAAATGCTTCGATTCCCCCTCCTATCCCACCATCCAAAGGTAGGAGAGAAAAGATGGTTAATAGGACAAGGGGATGTGGATCTATTTAGAAGTAGTTCTTTGGGGCAATTCCAATCTCTATTGTCAGGATAGCAGCAGTTCAGTAGTGTCAGGATGCCAAACACAAATCAGTACCAGTGGCATGATCCAGCAGAAACAGCCAGGCCTCCACCAAATGGGCCAAGTCAGCAGGAGCGACCACAATCAGCCTGGAGGACAGAAGTTCTCTGCAGTGCCTCTCTCAGTGGAACAAAGATCAGGGAAGATGGAAGACCAAGGAAGCATTGCAAAGCTAACAATGCAAGCGTGCCATCACTGTCCTTTGAGTTCTATTTATACTCTCTCCAAACATCACGTGTCCTCTCATAGGTCTTACCTCAGCAAAATACCTCATGAGTCTGCATCACATGACACAACCAGAAACTTCTACTTCACCTTACAGCTGAATTTCATGGAGGCATTTCCTCAACTGAGCCTCCTTTCTCTCTAATGATTCTAGCTTGTGTCAAATTGACACACAAAATTAGCCAGTACAACTCCCAATGACATTCTGCTATATTCATAGATCAGTGCCTTGCTCAGTCATTGTTGGAGTAGCTTCCTCCGGCAACAGATGGTAACAAATACAGAGACCCACAGCCAGACATCATAAAGAGAGTAAGAGGCCTTGGAACATTCAGTCCTAAATAGAATGTCTCCATCAAATCCCTCCCTTAGGGGCTTAGGGAACCCCTCAGAAGAGGAAACAGAAAGAGTGTAAGAGATACAGGGGATGGAAAACATTAAGAAAACAAGACTTTTAAATCCATGTGACTGATGTTTGCATGAATTCAGAGACTGAGGCAGCATGCACAGGGCCTGCACAGCTCTGTACCAGATGGGGTCCTCAAGCTGAAAGGAGAAGTAGGCACATACCTCCCTCCCTAATCCAGAAACTATCTCCAGTTGATAACCACTTGCAAATGAACATTTAGTTTTCTCCAAGGATATCTCACGAGGAACATAAACTACTCTTATAAGGGTACACTGCATGCTCAACAGTAGATGGCCAACAGAAAATGAACTCAACCGCACCTTTGGATGTTCCTTGTCTTATAATACCGCATTTTCCTTTTTTAAAAAATGTTATCTTATTTTTATTTTATTTATATTTCTCTCTTATTGCCCAGGTTCTTTGCATATACATAAAATGGCTTCCAGTTCAGTGTTTTTATGGGATTCCTGCGTGTGAGAACAACTGGGCCTCTGCATCTGTATCTATTTCTTGTGCCCTTCTTTTCCTTCGATTTGCTTTGTACTCTCCCAATGTATTCATTTTGTTTTATCTTATTCTGTTTTACCTTATTATTATTATCAATTAGAAGCCAGTTTTAATGAATGACAAAGAGGGGGAGGGTCCAGACGGGAGGGGAGGTGGGGAAGAGCCTGGAGGAGTAGAGGGAGGGGAAACTATAACCACGGTATCTCAAGTGAGAAAAAATACTATTTTCAATAAAGGAAAAAAAAAGAAAAGAAAAAAGCCACACTATGTATACCACACATTATTTCCAAAGCTGAGAGGATGACAGGACCAGGACCTCAAAGAGGAAGGAAGCCCAGGAAGGTGTCTCCAATATTTGTACTGGGTTTCCCTGGCATTTGGGTACTCTAACACATTTGTGTAGTCTCATGCATTTGGGTGCTCTCACACATTAGTGTACACATGTATGTTTGTGTACTCTCACACATTTGTATACATGTTTGTGTACTCTCACACATTAGTGTACACATGTATGTTTGTGTACTCTCACACATTAGTGTACACATGTATGTTTGTATACTCTCACACATTTATGTACACATGTATGTCTGTGTACTCTTATACATTTGGATACACATGTTTGTGTACACTCACACATTTGGGTACTCTCACGCATTTGTGTACACTCACACATTTGGGTACTCTCACACATTTGTGTACACTCACACATTTGGGTACTCTTACACATTTGTGTACTTTCCAGTATTTGTATGCTATCACACAACTGCGTACTCTCCTATGGCTTATGAGGTGCTAGGAAGATAAGCAAATAAAATAACAGCCAAGAAGCTGAAAAGCTGAGCAAATTCCTTAGGTTTGCAAGCTAGAGGAACGCAGTTTGGTATTCAAAAAGGAAGTTCCCACTCCCACCAATGCCCCTATCTAGTTTACTGTATACTACAGTTATCCCAGGTTAATACACAAATTTAAGTATTCTATGCTGAAATCCACATATTGGTGAGAACATGCATCATGTATCTTTCTGGGTCTGAGTTACCACTTTTACTCAGCATAGGGCCTCTCAGTTCCATCCACTCACCTGTATGGTAAAGCTCGGCAGAGAGAGTGCCAAAATCCACAGATCCCATGGAGATTGATATTTCAATGTGGTGAGGGATGAGAAGGAAAGATAGAAGAGAGAGTACAAGGTGGGAATAACCAGGCCTAAAGATATTTGAAAAGGCCCTATGGAAACCTATTATTTTATAAAAATTGTGTGTGTATCTGTATGTGGTGTGTGTGTGTGTGTGTGTGTGTGTGTGTGTGTGTGTGGTGTGAGTATACATGCAATATGAAGGAGTTCAATTTGAGTTACCCTACACAGGAGGTGATGCTAACCCAAGAAATAAAAAGGCCAGTGCCAGATGTAGGGCTCCTACCCTTCACTTGAGGGTTAGGAGTATCATAAAGACCATCAGAACAAATGATTGTTATTGCTCTTAGCTGTCTACCAGAACCGTGGGAGCTACAACACGACCAGCATGCCAATATGCCCATGGGTGCAATAATGACATGAACATTTTACAGGTGTGCTGGTTGACTGTTCTTAACTTGACATAAACCTAAACATATCTGGGTAGAGTGAATCTTAAATGAGAAAACGCCCCCATGACATTAGCCTGTAGGCAAGTCTATGTTGTGTCATATTGATTAATGATGGATATGGAAGGGTCCAGGCCACTGCAGGTGGTACCATATGTGGGCAAGTTGTTCCAAGTTGTGTAAGAGAGCAGGCTGAGCAGGCCACGAGGAGTGAGCTGGTGAGAAGCATTCTTCCATAGTCTCTGCTTCAGCTCATATTTTCTGATTCCTGCCTCACGTTTCTGCCTGTCTTCCCTCAGTGAAGGAGTATGGTCTGAAAGTTGTAAAATGAAATAAACCCTTCCCTTCCAAAGTTGCTTTGGTCACTCGTGATATTTTATTGCAGCAGCAGACTCTGTAAGACAGGGTAACCAACCACTTTCTGAGTAAGGACCACCCCATGAAAGGAAATGCCTTCCTAGTACTACAAATCTGGCCAAGAAACTTTGGCGGGCAGCTCATAGGTCTAGGGGTGAGTCTACTACTATTATTTTGCTAAACGAACATAGTAACAACTGCCCTCTAAAATTGCACCTCTGTGCCCATGGATTGGAGACATTCTCAGACCTCCTCAGAGAGGTTTCTTCTCATAGCAGACAGTGGTTAACACAGAATCCCACAGCCAGTCAAAGACAGAGAATAAGGATCTGGATGTTCAGTCATAAATCAGACACCCATATCACATTCCCCTGACCCCAAGGGTCAGGGAGCATTATAAAAGAGAGGGCAAAAGGTCGTAAGAGCCAGGGGTCAGGAACAGAGTAAGAAGTGTCTTCTGGACATAGCGTGGCTGCCTATTCAAAACCTACAGAGGATTACAGTGGCCAGCATCCCAATATGGAGTGGAAAATCACAAGTTCCTGTGCCCCACTGAGGAGCTTTGGATAGCTGGGCGCTTCTGGAAGAGGAAGAGTCAATTTTCTTTAAGGTTGTAGTTTCCAGTAAGAAGACCAAGCTCCAGTCTATGGCCCCATACCCATCGAGTATACGGGGAGCACAGACTGAACTCTGCAGATTATTACAGAAAGAGGACACAAAGTTGGGATGTGATATGACAGAAGAGTGGATCTGGCATAAGTTAGGGGAAGAAAGGTAGACTGAATATGGCAGGGAAACACTATGTGTTTATATAAAATTCTCAAAGAATTAATTAAAATGCTGTAGTTTTTTAATGAAAGGAAGCTCCAACATTAAACTAGATAGTCCTTTGTTTTGGACCACAGAAATCCTCAAGGGACTGTGGGTGTGGCTCAGTGCTGTGGTCAGCGATGCAACACTTGCTTAGCATGCACCAGGCCCAGGGTACATGCCAATACCATAAGAAAGAGAAAGATAAACTAATCAGAAATAAAAGAAAACAGCACCCCCACACACACACACACACAAAATCTTCTGTACAAATTCGTATTAGCTCAGTTCCTGAGTAGGTTAAGATGAATTGTTCTAGGAATCAGATGCAAACATATGTTCTCTGGGGATATAGACAGACCCAGATATAGGGAATATAGATACAACCCAGAACCTTTGTCATGGTCTGCTCTGGTTCATACCTGATGTCCTAGAGTAAATCAATTGCTATTTTAGAAAACAAACCCCTCTGGCCATAGCAGGCACAAATAAAACAGAAACAGAAGAAAAGAGCATGAAGTTATCAGGTATGCACCTTTTAAAAATGTTTCTTATGATGTTAGAAATTAGTTGATGGATAGGAAAATTTATCTTTTTTGTAAAAACAAAAATTAAGTGGCAATACTAGAAGTAAGAAATGTATTATTTGATATTGAAACAAGAGGAAAGACACAGATGTGGTTAGTGAACGGAAAAAAAAAATCAAAATATTCAGAATAGAGCAGAGACAAATTCAGGGAGGTGGGGGAGTGTTAGACTTGTGACATTTCTGCATGGTAGGCCTTGCAGACCCCAGGGGACAAGGCAAAGAGAGAGCTAGGAGCTCCAAAGCAACTTTGAACAGACAATGGCGGCAGAATTGACAAGTTCCACCCATTCCAGCAGGTATACATTTCAAGAGCAGTACCCCTAAAGCAATGTCAGCAAATCTGCTGAAAATCAAAGACAACACAGAGCTAGGAGGCAGCCCAGGTCAGGAATGGGGCATTCGTGTCAGTGAAATCAGTAAGGCTGGGAGCTAACTACTTAGCAGGAAAACTGGTCCAGAGGACAGGAATGAAAAGCTCACATGATGAAAGAAACAACTGATTCCTCAGTGTCAACTGGGAATCCCATTTCCCCAGAAACTCCTTCACAAAAGACAGTAGCAAAAGACATCGTCTGACAAATAAATCCGCTCTAAATGAAATACTAATTAAGTGCTTCAAGAACAAAAAACCAAAAGAGTGGTAGAAAATGAATGAAGAAACGAAGGATTGTACAAAATGTCAAAATATCAGTAACTCTGAGTAAATGCTATTCAAAGTACTGATAGTATGTCATGGATTTAAAGTATATAGTACTGAAGAGTATGATAACAATATAAAAAGGCATAAATGTAATTAAAGTGTTCTGGGGTCCTTCCATTATATAGAAAATGTAAAACTAACAATTTCATTAGACATTATCAGGCTATGTGATAAAATCTTTTAGTAAGTACTAAAAGAAGAGCATATATATATATATATATATATATATATATATATATATATATATGTGTGTGTGTGTGTGTGTGTGTGTCTCATATATATATGTATATATATACATATATATATATATTCAGTGTCAAGAGGAAGAAATGAAGTAATATAAAATTTAATCAAAAAGATGAAAACTGATTAAATGTAAAGGAACATAAAAGAGGTGAGATAGAAAAATCATAAGTTTAAATACAATTACATCTATAAGTGACTATTAAAATAGACAATATAATTCAATTGGATAAAATGTTGAAAACAACCTTATACTTTTCATAAAGTATTAAATTACAAAAAAAAATGTAAGGCTATCTCTGATTAAATAGAACTGCATGCAAATATAAATAATACAACCTTAGTACTTATATAAAACTATCCAGTTTTAAACCAAGATGTAGCATAGAAGAAATAGTGAGCAAGTCTCAATAATATATATATACTTCAGTACACCAAGAAAGTATATGAATTTTTAATTTGTATGTACCTAATGACATAGCTTTAAAACATGTTTTAAATGATAAAATGAAAGGAAACAGATCAATCCAAAATCATAGTCATAGTTCTTATCACACCATTCTTTTTATATTTTTATTTACATCCTGACCCCAGTTTTCTCTTCCCTCTCTCCTTCCAGTCCCTCCCACCCACCACCTCCCTTCTGCCCCAGATCTCCTCTGTTTCTCTTCAGAAAAGAGAAACAATCACAGGCATATCAAGTTGCAGAAAGACTAGGTATCTCCTCTCCTATTAAGGCTATACAAGGCAACCCAGTAGGAGGAAAGGGTCCCAAAGAAGATAACAGAGCCAGCGAGAGCTCCTGTTCTCACTGTTAGAAGACCAAGCTACCTAAGTGTAACATATGCCACACAGTTCTTAATAGTGGATAGACCAAACAGATAAAATCATATTACTTAGGCATTAGTAATGTAAATAATTACCTAACTAATTGACGGTGATATTTGGTAATAACTGTGCCCACCGATGATAGAATTCACACTACTTAAAATACTACAGTGGAACTATGTAGAAAAATAGGCCACATGTGGAACCCAATATAAAGGCTCAGTGTATCTCCAAAGTCTGAAAGGAGGAGTGTCAGTGTGAGTCCAGGACTCCAGAAGGCAGACTGGGTTACATACTGGGAGAAAACAGACAGAGCGGGAGGCAGAATACTCTCTACTGTAGGAAAGAGGTTAGAGATTTTATATATATATATATATAATTTTTTAAAATCCAAATAGAGAAATTGAGAGATTCATCTTCAGAAGTCCTCTGGATAAAAAAAGAAAAAAAAGAACAAAAAGCAAATACAGTGGAAATTGGGGGGAAAATGCTTTGGGCTAAATGATAAAAGACTGTGCACGTGTTTTCGGGATACGGAGAGAAGGGAAAGGCTAAAGAGCGTGGTTCTAGCATCCCTTCTGAGAACTCAGAAAATGACAAGCCTAAGACAGGGGAGCAAACATAAAATACAGAACAAACATGTAATAGAAAGAACCAAAGACGAGAGCTAGGAAAATTAATAAAGGGCTGGTGAGACAGACTAAGAGGAATAGAAATTACAACTCATTGGCAAGTTGAAAATGAGGAGGTTACTATGAATCCTATAGAAAATGCTATAGAAAAGGAGTATAACTGTGTCAAATTAATGTTTTTAACTTTTTTTAAATGGAAAAGTCGTGGAGCCACCCTCCCCCCCCCCCCCGCCCTCCTGCAGACTTTACTGAACGCAGGGAAAGGAATGAGGAGGAGGTAAGAATCCAATTCGGTTCAGCCTGATTTAGGGAACCAGCGCTGAGCCAAGACTTCAAGATCTCTTACTCATTTGTTTTTACCATATATAAGCATAGCATAACTTTGAGAAAAGTTTTCAGATAGAAATTAAACTCAGTCCTGTGAGTGCCACAAAGCTTAAGACGTGTTTACACTGGGGCTCTTTACAAAGTACATGTGGTTTCTTCCATAGGTTGGTTCTGTTGACTCAGAGACAGTGCTCGAGATAAGGGTCTAGGGAGGATGACTGAGGTAAGCATAGGGTCTGTGGGTGTCAGGATTGGGCCTGGCCCTAAGATAACACAGACGTCACTTAGGCTGTTGTAAAGCACAAATGACCTCTCTCACAGGGATTAAGTTTATGGTCTAGAAATAATACTCAAGGTTTTATTTGGGAAAAGTCTGGAATAAACAAGCATAATATTTTGGGGGGAATACAGGCAGTGCCTGGCTCAATGGGTAGCAAAGGATTACCAGGTTATAAACTACATTTTTTTTCCTCCAGCATACCAAGACGATAGCCAAATATGTTCTGCCTTTGGAGAGATCAGCTGTGGATTTAACTTTTCCTGGCTTCTCCAGTACTTATCTATGTGCACAAGGACCTTTTAGGCCCTCTACACACACACACACACACACACACACACACACACTAATATCTGTAAGTTAAGAATTAAAACAAAATAATATGCACGGGAAGGCAGGTAGACAACCATGCTGCTGAGTGTAGGTGACTGTAGTGGCTATTCCTGGTTGTCAACTTGACTACATCTGGAATGAGCTACAATCCAGAATTGGAAGGCTCGCCTATGATCCTAATCTGGAGGATCAGAGATGTAAGTTTCTGACCTGGATCTTGGCATGGAGATCTTGAAGCATAGTGGCTATGACTTCCAGAAGATTAAGACAAGGAGATCTCTGAGTTCAAGGTCATCTGGGATTGAAGGTGGTACACACCTTTAATCTGGGCCACACCCCCTGCTGGAGACCTACATAAGGACATTGTAAGAAGGAAGACTGACTCACTCTTCTTTGCCTGCTTGCCTTGTGGGACTAAGCAACTGCTAGCTAGATCCTTGGACTTCCATCCACAGCTGCTGCTGACCATTGTTGGGAAGTTGAACTACAGGCTGTAAGTCACCCACAAATTCCCTAACTATATAGAGACTACCCATATGTGACTCTAGAGAACCCTGACTAATACAATGATTTTATTGCAAACCACAGTAAAATGAAAGATAGACCAAGGAGCAGTCTCAGTGGGGAAAGTTATTTGCAGACAAGCCTGAAGAATCGCATCGAGTTTGATCCTACGAACTCACATGGCGGAAGGAGAGAGCTAATTCAGGCAAGATAAGAGCCCGCACACAAAATAAACACATAAATAAATCTCTTGAAAGATTAAGGATCTTAGTTTTTATTAGTTTTAGTTAAGTGGGAACGCAGGGAATAAGCACGTGTGTGCCGTGCCTGTGGCAGTCAGAGGCAGTCAGTCCTGCCAAGCTCTTGTTACAGGAGTTGTGAACTAACCAGCTTGCATACTAGGAACTGAACCTGGGAACTCTGCAAGAGTATTGCGTGCTCTTAACTATCATTCCAGCAGCTCCCAATTTTTCTTATTAAGGAGGCAATAGCAAATATGTCATTCAAGTTCTTCTGGTGATGAGGAAGGAAAACACTTCTCCCAACTCACTTTATGAAGACAGCCATAACTAGACAAAGCTACTCAAGAAAATAAGATCCAGGCCAATAGCCCTCATGGAAGGACAGCAGAACTTCTTAGTTAAACATTAGCAGATCTAGCCTAGGAGTAGGTTTGAAACCTAGTTCAGGATGACTGATGCTCATAGCTGAAGTGCAGGTTAGTTTAACATTCAAAAGCCAATTACTATAAATTGTAATGTTAACAGAATAAAAGGCAAAGGCGGTAGTGTTTCCAAAAAAAAAAAATTTCAGGAAATGCAACTGGAAAAAAGTCTCAACATGCATTGTTGACTAAAACTGTCAGCAAACTAGGGAGAATCACAGCAAACGCTGTGTCAAATGTTTTTATATTTTAAAACATCCCCCTGAGACAGTGATGATTCCTCTTCAGGTTGCCCTGGGTTGAGGCTCCAGCCGATTCCATACATATAAATTATAAATGACAAAATAAATAAATAAATGAATGGCTAATTACTGGAATGAAAGAAGTCTTGTAAACCTATAGGTAAACACCGAAAACCACCAGCAATAATCAATATTCCTAAAATTTACATGCATGTTGATTTGAAAGTAACAAGGTATTACTAAATGATACTTTAGAAACAATGCCATTTAATATAGCATCAGAATCATAGACTATCTAGGACTCAAGACAGAAGAACTAACTGAGATAGGGAAGGTTGAGAGGGATAGGACTAGACATGTGTCGCAAGCCACAGAGCTATACATTGTGAAGTGTGAACTCTGTGGTCTGAAACTAGACATACAAGAGCTGACCTGCATAACGTTGACATCTGATGTCTGGTGAAAAAGTATAGGCCTGTAGCCTAGAGGGGGATTAGGCAAGTATCCTATGTTCGTGGGTAAATGTCTGTCTTATGAAATATAGGTCAAAAGTTTTGAAACAGCTTGTGCACTGAACTCTTAACTTGTACATCAGGCTGAACAAACAAATAAATAGTGGTAGGCCTTGGGTTTTTCATAATCAAAAAGGGATGCCAATGAAAAATAAGCAAAAAAAAGCAAAACAAAACAAAAACAAAAAAATCCTAGAATAGCACATAAACTAAATAGCTTAACATGTATAATATATACAACTACAGAAATGCTAGCATTCAATATAGACATACATACACACATCACATATGCATACATATGTTTATATGTTTGTTTGTATGTGGTATGTATAGAGCTGGGTCTCCCAGTATCACCCACTCGTAGAGCCCAAAACCCCAAAACAATAGGTACACCCAGAGCTTTGCCACACCTCAGACTCCAATGCCGTTCTTCAGTAAGTGGAAGAAGGCTTCCTGGAGAAACTGCCAGTTCTCAGACTGGCAGAGGATATACAGCATCAGAACTGCCTAAGGAAAAGGCTGGGTGTATGTCAAGGACACAAAGAAAAATTAACTCTGTGGTCAAACAAAGCAGGGGACTTAAATACTGAAGTCATCTTGAAATGCTATCCAAAATATAAATATGTGTGAGTCCACACTGATATAAATGGGTGGCTGACTTAATTAGTCTTCATCACAGAATTTCAAATAATAGGTAAAGGTATATCCCACAGACAGTAGGGCTCAATACCTGCCCCTCCCCTGCCAGAGTGGGCGGGATTTAAGCAGAGTAAACTGCTTTCCAAAGAAAGGCCTGCCGAATGCTCCTCGGACCAAGTTAAGAAGGTTAACAGCACCAGCAACTTCGCGTGAATATCCTAACCCCGGGTACAATGTGATAGAAAGACCCTTTAGTCCCATTGTGTTCTCTCCAAAATTCTGTAGTCCCAGGAAAATGACAAGATTAAAAAGTACAAACCCCCAGGCTAGGGCTGTTCTCCGGGATGACTGGCCAGTCCTGAAGACTGCCAAAAGTCACAGTGAAACCCAAAGACAGATGAGAAACTCCCACAGAGCCAAGGGGACTGGAGAGAGATGACAACTGATGTGGTGCGCGGCCGCCTTCCGGCAAGAAGGAAGACACTAATGGAAGCGCTGGCAAACCCAAATAAAGTCTGGACTGCGGTCAGTAGTAACGCGCCACTGTCAGCTTCTTGGTTTTGATGAACGCACCAGAGGAATGGGAGAAGCATCCCGTGTGAGACACTAGATGAGGAGGCACAGGAGAACGATCGCGCGGCCTGTCGCCTTGTGACTTTTCTGCAAGTCAAAAATTACTGTAAACGAAAAGCGTATCAGAATTTTTCCAAGAGAAGCTGCTGCAGAAATTGACGCGATATAATTCTGAAATGTATATGGAAACACAGTGCCATCAGAACAACAGTTTCAAACAGCAGAGTAGAGGGCGGGGGGTTAACTTTCAAAAGATCAAGGCGCCATGCATTTACTTAGTAAGAAATTTGGGTATTGCCTGAAAATAGAACAGAACAATGAGGTGTATACAAAGTCTGGAGCAAAGCTGCACGTCTAGACTCTTGAATTATGACGGAGAGGAAACTAATAGCCAATGAGAAAACATTAAGGATGTTTGTAAGAAAGAGCCCTGACCAGGGTGCATAGTGAGCCTCTCTCTCAGAGAAGGAGAGGGGAGGGGGAAGAGAATGGAAGGATGGGGAGGAGAGGAAGAAAAAGAGGGTAGGGGAGGAAGAGGAGGAGAAGGAGGAGGAAGAGCAACTCAAGACATATGCAAACAGAGAAGAAAAGCTAATAGGAACTAACATAATAGTATGCCTCAATACCCTGGTATATGTAATAATTTATTAAACACAGATGTACAAACACATTCATTACCAATTACAAAATGGCTTAAAACTGGAGTACAAACCAGTAAGAAAAATATAACTTTTTAAAAGCATGGACAAGAAGTCCATATGGTAGAATGCCAAAAGGCAAAAAAACCTATGTGGGTATTTGCTTATCTTCATCACTCATGAAATAATTGAAATTTTAAACCAAGATGAGATATGCTTACACATTCATCTGAGTAGCTGGTATTAAGGATGCTAAGCCAGGCGTAATGGCAGGTGCCTACAATTCAAACTCCTGGAGAGTAAAATACAAGGATTGTATTAGTCAGGGCTCTCTAGAGTCACAGAACGTAGGGGTAGTCTCTATATAGTTAGGGAATTTGTTAATGACATAAAACTTGTAGTCTAACTCCCCAACAATGGTCAGCAGCAGCTGTGGATGGAAGTCCAAGGATCTAGCAGTTGTTCAGTCCCATGAGGCAAGCAGTCAAGGAACAGTGAGTCTTCCTTCTTCCAATGTCCTTATGTAGGTCTCCAGCAGGGGGTGTGGCCCAGATTAAAGGTGTGTGCCACCACGCCTTTAATCCCAGATGACCTTGAACTCAGTGATCTCCTTGTCTTAATCTTCTGGAAGTCATAGCCACTATGCTTCAAGATCTCCATGCCAAGATCCAGGTCAGAAACTTGTATCTCTGATCCTCCAGATTAGGATCATAGGTGAGCCTTCCAATTCTGGATTGTAGTTCATTCCAGATATAGTCAAGTTGACAACCAGGAATAGTCACTACAAGGATCATGAATTCAAAGCCTGAATTGGCTACAGAGAAAATCATGTATCAAAAAATGAAGAAAAACAAAGAGAGGTGAGAAGGGGAGGGGAGGAGAAGGGAAGGAAGGAAAGGAAAAAGAAGGGGGAGGGAAGGGGAGAGTTGGGCAGGGAAAGGCAGGGCAGGGAAGGGAAGGAAAAAGGAAAGGAAGTGAAGGGGAAGGGAGGGGAAAGGAGGGGAGAAAGAAGGAAAGGTTTTGGCCACCCATTCAATGCTGACGCTGGTGTTACAACAGACAAATTCTCTGACAGTGTTCATAAGAATGGTGCAGCCACTTTGGAACATTTTTATATTTACTACAATAGGTAACTTCTTAGCCTGTCCCAAGCAATCTCACTCCAAGATATATGTTCAAGAAAAATATAAATACACACACACACACACAAATACACACACAAGCTGGACTGTTGTCTGACCTAATCTTACATAGACCTTATAAAGGCAACCAAGCTGCTTGCGTTCTTGAGTGCAGTATCCTGTCATGTCCAGAAGACACTATTTCACTCTGGTCCTCCCTGAGACCCGGCTCTTACAATATCTCCACCTCCTATCCCAAGATCTATTTTTAGACTTGGGGGTGGGGAGTCTAATACAGATACCCCATGTGTGGCAGAGCAGTTCACAGATACTCGCTGCACTTTGGCTAATTGTGAGTTTCTGGATTTTAACCACCATCTACTGAACAAACAAACCTCTGTAATGAGCTCTGAGAGCTGCCATACTCTACGGGTATAGAGATGTGGATTTCGAAGGCAGCTTAATGCTATATCAGTTTAGCAAAATAATAGGAGACTCACCTCAGAGGACTGCCATCATAAGTAATATGTTTCTTCTTTCCATGCTGGTCCTTGTAGCTCATGTGTTTTGCAGCTGGGTAAGACTATTAAAGACTTTCCCCTTCATCTGCCTACATCTTACAATAATAAGTCTAGCTATCAAAGAGGAGGCTTCTTGGTCAATACGAACTTGATCTCCCCATGCCCTGTACCTATAGTGTATGGTCTTCAGCAAAGGGTCTTGCCCTCAAGCTCTAGTGGACAAAGAAGAGCAACAGTAATTGCTTGTATTGGTTTGAGGGCCTTTAGGACACTCCTTGCCAACAAACTCCAGGGGAAGATTCCCACACATGAAACTGGGCTTTTTATTTGGAAAACTTTGGCTTCTAGGAGGAGCATTATCCCATGTAGGAAACTCCATTTAAATTCTTTTATATGGTGTGCGTGTGTGTGTGTGTGTGTGTGTGTGTGTGTGTGTGTGGTGTGTGTGTGTTGTGGCATGTGTGTATTATCTTGTATATGTGTGTTATATGGTGTGTATATGTATTATATGGTATGTGTGTGTGTGTGTGTGTTTCCATATGGCTTTAGTAAACATCCTTATGGCCATTAACCCTGCTCCTACACTCACACCTACTAGACCCATCCATACCTCTAGAAGCACTTAAAACCCCCTCCTCACCATTTCCCTTTCCCCCTGCATATCACCTGTGTTCTACTATCCACTCTCTAAAGATCTTCCCCTTCCCTACCAATGGCCCCTTCCTAGTTTTCTGATTTTTACAGGGACCTCCCCCCTCCCACACACACACACCCAGTCAAAAACATAAATCTAAAAACTCAACACTAGGGTATTACTACATCCACATTAAAAATAATTTTAAGTAGCACACATATCTTTATAGACCTTCAATACCTAAAGGCCACATAGAAAGAAAACCAAACAAGTGCCATGCTTTTCCAACTCAATCCACCAGCATCAGCAACACCCTATGACATCACAGCACTGCACTGAAAGATGTCAAGGGAATCAGAGAAAGCCTCTTCCTGTAGCTTCCCCCCTCCCTGTGCTACAACCCCACCCACCCAGGTATTATTTTCTGGCTTCCAGGAAAAATGAACTTAAAGGTAGTCATTTCTTATAGAGAAATAGTCATTTGAGATTTCACTATTACCCCACAAAGAAAAGACTCATGACCAAAACTTATATCTCCTCCTGAACCTCCTACAGAAAGAGGGTGATGTATGATAAGGGAATAGTAACATTTTATATTCATCTATATCTGTAGGTATTTTTGGAACTTTGAAAAGAATAAAAAAATAGCAGAGTGATCCTCTCCCAGCATGCATCCTTACAAACAATTAACAAAAACAGGAGTGAACTCTAAAGTGCATTGGCCGCTAGTTCCCCAGTACAACTTGTACCTTCCCCAGTCCTGGGACCGAGGCTATTTGTACTGTGTCATGGTAGGTACAGATTTCTTCCAAACGGCCAGACTCAGGGTGGCTTTTCAACAAGAGCTGAGATTGTTACCTGGGTTTTGAAAATTACACATTTCTTGCACAAACAGCCTCCCTTTTCCTTAAAACCACATGGTTTTCTAAATTTGTCTGTGGCTGAGGACGTGTATTTATGTGGACAGACACACGATGAAGCATTCATTTACCCAGTTCTAGCCTAATCCAGTAGAGTCGAGAGGTAGGCATGGTGGTTTGGCAATTTGTGCAACCAAGATTCCAGGTAACCTTTCTCTGCTTCAACAACTCACAGAGAAAAAGCAACCAAAAGGTCACTGACCTCTTGGTGTCATAGGCTCATCATCTGTCTGAGACTCCTCACTTCTTCTTCCAACTCCCCTGAATCACACCAATAAGGAGGGACAGCAGAACTATCTACCGACCCATCTGCTCAGCAGTATTCCTGAGGGTCTTTTCCATTTCAGGCTCCAGGTTCTGAGCTATGAGGAATACAACCTCGAGCGAGAATTTTGTTGCTGCTCTCTGAGACTTCAATGTTCTGATTCCTCACTGGTAAGCCTCATACCTCGCTTCATCTTCATACAGGAACTCAAGATGCGGAAGCCCAAATGCCGATTAGCATTTCCTCTTGAGCAGTCACCTGAAGCTCAGAATGTCCAAAACCATGTCCCCTCCAGATGCTTACATCCATCCAAATATCTTCTTTTAAAACATGGGATTCACCAGTCCCTCGGTGCTCCTCGCCAGCTACAGCTTCTCAATCACCACATTTTTTTTCTTTCCTTTCCAAATATTTGTTGAATCCACCTTCTCTTACTTTAAGCTGAATTAAGTCAATTGATTAGTAACCTGTTTATTAGTTTTCTTTCTGTTGCTGTAATAAAAAAAAAACCAAAAAAACACTGACCAAAAACAATTTGGGGAGTCTATCTGTTAAGAACGGTATAGATACTGATTTAAAATAAAATGAAAAACAAACTTAGTTAAAATGCAGTTTGGATCCTTCTGGATTGCACTGATAAACAGTATTAATATAACATGACTGGGCCAAGAAGAAGGTATGGATTGCAAACTTAAAGTTTGGAAGCTGTGATGATCGGTTTAGTTTGGTTTGGTTTGGTTTGGTTTGGTTTGGTTTAGTTGTGTTGTATTTCTTGCTGACTTGACAAACTAGAGTCACCTGGATAGAGAGAATCCCAATTGAGGAATTGCCTCCATCAGACAGGCATGTAGACCAATCTGTAGGGCATTTCTTGATTGATGATTGACATGAGAGAGGCCAGCTCACCGTGGGTGGCGTCACCTCTGGGCAGGGATGTAGTATATTGCTAAGGTAGTTCTACTATACTGTTAGGTTTTAAGCTCATGCTACATACAATTTATAAACCATACTTTATCATTGATACATGCATACAGGGAAAGAAGTCTTTATAGGTATGATGGTCTGAATGAGACATGAGGGCTCACGTATTTGGCCCTCAGTTGGTAGCACCACTGGGGAGGTTTAGGAAGTATGACCTTGTTGAAGGAAGTATGCCATTGAGGGTGGGATTTGAGAGTTTAAAGATTCTAGCACTTTCTGTTCTCTCCTTCTCTACCCTGTTCATAGTTCCAGGTGGGAGCTCTTAGTTTGCTGCGTCAATGCAATGGGTGCATTCTTGTCCTAGCTCCTTACCTTGCAGGTGATGGACTTCTATCCTTCCAGAACTATAAGCCTGTATAAGCCCTTCCATAAGTTGTTGGTCATGGTGTTTTATCACAGCAGTAGAAAAGTAGCAAATACAATAGGGACTGGCATGATGTGAGGTTTCAGTATTATCCACCTGATTATCTGTTTGTTGCTTTTATTTGAGGACATCAGTTCCGAATGTTGTTGTGTACTTGGGGAAAACGTTGTATTACATGATAGTGGCTGCAGTTTGGATACCAGGGGTCCATCAATGCTCTTCTGCTACTAATTGTTATATGCTCTACATACCAAGTTTTCTACAAACTCACTGTAGTTGATACTCTAACCTACTCACTCTCCTAAGATCTGTGAAAGCCCACCCATCTCTCATAATTCATACATGTCCACTACCTACAATTAACGGATATTTCCTGATTCTTCTCCTGGCACGGACTGCTGATGAGGTAAGTGTTGGTTCATCTCCAAAACCATGTTCTCAGATCATTTTCTAACCTCTCGGTAAACAAAAGAATAGTCGATGGCATCATAGTTTCAGCACAGATCTTACTGATTGATTAAACAGGATGCCCTGAAAATCAAAAAAGGTGGAATGTGATTTCTGTAGAGTTTTACAAAGAATGGGCTTTATGTGGCCTACGTAAGTATAGCACAGATGACCCAAGACCATGACTCTCTGATTAGAAGGTGACCTCCTCCAGGAACTAATCCATGTGAAACTAAAATCTTGTGCATAGAATTACACAAAGCTCTGTACGAGCATAACACTTCCTAAATATTCCAAAAGCCTCAGAATACAGGATATTTTAAAATTTACCCACTGGGAGAAGAATATATCATTCTTAGGATCTTATAAGACCTTAGTGCAGACAGACTACTGATTGGACCAGAAGACATGTTTTCTTAGTCAGATGAAGTCTAAACTTATAACCCTAAGCTCTTATGGGTTGTTTCACTTGATGTCCGTGGTGGTTCCAACACTTTCTTTCTAGCAGGTGATTCTGAGTTGCTCATAGTGCGTTAAGGCACCATGATAGAGGACTCTTTGTTCCAGATTTGGATCTGGTTTCTCTGAAGGCTGCTTATACCACAAAGTTCAGGGGCAAGACAGCTCGAGCCCCAGCTTAACTTGTTGATGTGTTGTGCAGATGAGTTTTAGTGACACAACCACCACATGGTCCTCATGTTAAATGAGGCCAACCTCTCTCACTGATAGAGTACCTGACTAACATGTGCAAGACTGGTCCCCCCAAAAAAACGGAAAACAACCAATCAAATCCAGATTCGATGAAAATACATACAGCCATGCCGATGTGAAATCAGATTAACGACTTTTGGCTTTACTCATTTGGGTGGGTCCAAGTCATTCTACTCCAGCCATTCCCTGGAATCTTTCATGTCCATCTTTATAATGTTTTCAAACAACCATAACTCATCTACCATGTCTTTTTATTACCTTCCTTTACTCTGACCTGATATGTCTTACTTTAAAATCCAGCCATTGCACAAATGTTAAGCAAAACTAACAAAACATTTTTTAAATACACATAAAGTTTTCTATCTTTGTTACTAAGAAGGTGTAACTACTGTTTCTACCTTGATGGCAAAATGTAAAAATAGCCAGGTGATGGTGGCCCACACATTTAATCCCAGTACTTGGGAGGCAGAGGGAGGTGAATCTCTATAAGTTCGAGGCCAGCCTGGTCTACAGAGCAAGTTCCAGGATAGACAAGGTTACACAGAGAAATCCTATCTAGAAAAAAACAAAAACAAAAACAAAATAAACAAAAACAAAAATAAACAAAAAAATAAAGAAAAAAGGAAGAAAAGAAAAATGTAAAATTAGTTTAACATATGGTATTTACTTAATGGTATCTATTAGTTCATTAGAATGAAATTTATAACTTCTAAAGCAGGAAAGAAAACCAGAACTAAGGAAAGCTAATCAATGCAGCAGCACAGGAGAGAAAGAATGACAGAGAATATGACATGTGTTGACAGAATGAAGGACAGATGGAAGGAAGGGCCACAACTACCAGTTTATCACACAGGGAATGAGTTAACCTCCGAAGGCCAAATGTAGCTTTTCTCTCTTCCCTCTTTGCTTCCTTCCCACCTTCCCTCTCGCTCCCCTTTCCCTCTCTTCCTTGCCTCCCTCCTTATCTCTCTGTCTGACAAGAAGGAAAACAAACCACAGTTGTGTGCTATTCATAAGAGACACACTACAGTTTAAAATAGCATAATAGTGTTCAAAGAAAGGAAGCGCTCATATTAATATCACTGAGTTTAATTCAAATCTGAATAAAAGATAACTATTTTATGCCAATGGAAAGTGTAACTTAGAACAGAGATGATACAGAACTAAATACTGATATGACAGATAGATAAAGGTAAAGGTAAAAGAAATAGTAAACCACTTTTCAGAAGGCAATTGCCAGTGGGTTTATTTCTGACAAGTTCAATAAGAACAAATAATATAAAATATAGTTGTTTATGTAACATAGTCTTGATAAATGGTCGGACACTCCACAAAATGAAATTCTTTCTACTCAAATGTTGGATTGCTTACCAAAGCACTTATGTGGAATGAGACAAAGGAAACATCAGAAATGCCTGGTAAGAGGCAGAAAATTGGCCTCATAGTGTGATGTTTATAAAAAAAAAATGTTTAAATGTTTTAAGCCTTTTAATTGCAATTTGCTACCAGTTAGCCATTCAAACAGACTTGTGAATAATGAGATAAAAGATTGAAAGCTTTAAGAGAGTCCAACCTTGTCACACATTGTCTGACCCCAGTGGCATGTGAAAACTGAGGAGCAACACACACACACAATTACACACACATATATACACACACAAACACACACACAAATACACATACACAAAAACACATATACACACAAAGACAAACATGCACATACACACAAACATTCACATACACCACACTCCACACACATACACACACACACACACACATACACACACACACACACATCATGTATTTTTCATTCCTGCAAGACCAAGACCACGTGGGACATGGTTGTGCTGTCAACTTCAGATGTAGCTTCCTCCTCCTCCCCTTAGAGCTCAGTTGAATCAGCCTCCATACTGATTCTGTAGGGATCAGGGAGACTCTTCAGTGGTATCTTCAAAGGTCTTTAATGACCTTCTCCATTAGAACAAGGTTGTGTTTTCACAGGATGGAATCTTCAGAGATTCGATGTATTGCTCTCAGGACACCTTTCCTGTTATCCCAGTGCAGATCACCAGGTTCCTGATTAGCATCTTGGATCTCTTTAACCAACACAGCTGCTTTGGGCCCTTCTTCATTGGTTACTTTACGATCACCTTCTTTTTTTTCTCAGCAAGCTGCTCATTTCCTATTTGTTCTTGCCCCACTTTGTGATCTCAAGCCCTGCAGACCTGGGTGCCATGAGTGTGCAATAATGGTGCCTGGAGCTGAAAGCTGTCTTCACTTGTAGTTTCCTCCGTGACTTCCTCACACAAACCAGCACGTTAACTTTAAATGAGGCCTCACTCTACTTCTCAGGACAGGAGCGGAATGCAGCTAGACCCTTTCGCAGAATTCCAACCTTAGTTGCCTGGACCACAGGCCTCAATAGAGTCTTCATTCCTCTCTGGAACCTCATGGGCCGGAACCTCCTCTGTCTACATTTTTTCCCAGCATGCTGATCTTCCACACTCCCATAAACTCTGCTTTGTTGTAAAAAAAAAAATTATTTGTAATGATGGATTCGAGCAGAGGATGCTTGGAATGTAAACCATAAAGTCTGTTTTAGCGCTTCTCATGCCCACGGTTGAACACGTTCAAAGAACTGCGTGGTCAGGTTGACACCATGTCTAATCTCTTTTTTGTAGTTATTTTTCTACTTGTTATGAGAAAAATCTTGCCCAAAAGTAACTGAAGGGAAGAAGGGCTTATTTAGACTTCTATTTCAAGAGAACACCATCCGTCTCGGCATGCAAAACATGACGGACAGTGGAGAATGCAGGAAAAAGGACCAAGAGGCCAACTGCTCGAAGACAGCATTGACAATCAAGAAGCAGAGAGTGAACAGGGAGCAAGGCTGGGAAATAAAACCTTAAGGCCGCACTCAGGACCCACTTCCTATATCAAGGCTCCACCTCCGAAAGGTTCTTCCCAATCAGTGTCACCAGTTAGGAAGGATTCGAAACACATGAACCTACTGAAGACATGTCACAAGTCACAGCGGTAACTAATAAAACGTTATATCCAAAGGAAAGGAAAATTTGGAGTCTGAGTACTCCGCTAATAAGTAAGAGTGAATAAAAATGTTAGATTCAAAAGTTAAAAATAATTAGGTTAGGAATCTAATCTTCTATTCCTTACATTTGCAAAATGTCAAACTGAATTAAAACTCCTAATATTGGCTAGTTATGTGAAAAGAGAAAGCATTATTGGTGATTATACAAGTGGCTAGAACCCTGCTGGATGGCGATTTTCTAATAAGCGTCAAAATCTTTATCAGGTCTTGGTTTGCACATTTGCTGCTCTAATGGATTTGGTTGGAGTTGTAGTTTGGAGTGTAAACCATAAAGCCTGTTAAACAGTTAAAATTTGAACTGGAAGAAAAGAACTAATATCAAGAACAAAAGAGTGAGGCTACACGTTAAATGATTCAAAGGCCTATTATTATAGCTATTATGCACCATGGGTACAGTGACATTTCTCCTGCAGCCAGGACTGCAGAGGGAAATTCTCGTTCTCTGTATCCATAGGATCTTCAGCACTTAATCATGCCCCTTACACACCAGGAACATTTTACTCGAATCTCTTTAATAATGACAGAAACAAAAGATAGAACATCACTCTTCAATACATTTTCCCATCTTAGTATAAGGCTTGTCCTAGCAGAGAAGTCTCCAAACCCATAAATATATATTGCTGTGTGTAGCTCCACACACACCACTAAACACAGAGAGCCTATGATGGAATCTGTCCTTTACCTTATTCCTTTATCAGGATGACTATAATGATGGCTTTTGTGTTAGTCTTTTGTTTCTGTGACAAGAGCCTTTGTAAGCCCACTTAGGGGAGGCAATTCTTCTGACTCAGGGTTTCTGAGGCAGGGAGGATTCACCAGAGAAGAGTGGCTACCATCATGGAGGTCAGGAAGCAGAGAGAAAACGTGTTTGCACTCTTTGGCATTTTCCTCTTTTATTCCAACTGGTCCTCCACTCTTCAAGATGGTGCTCAGACTCAGTGGATCTTCCCCTATTCCTTAATCCAGCTCAGGGTGGATCTTCCCCTATTACTTAATCCTACCTAGAGTGCTTTCATGATCATACACAGGGATATCTTTTACTAATTTCCTAAACATCTGTCTTAGGTTTTTACTGCTGTGAACAGACACCATGACCAAAGCAACTCTTATAAAGGACATTCAACTGGGGCTGGCTTACAGGTTCAGAGGTTCAGTCCATTATCATCATGGCGGAAACATGGCAGCATCCAGGCAGGCATGGTACAGGAGGAGCTAAGAGGTCTACATCTTCATCTGAAGGCTGCTAGCAGAATACTGGCTTCCAGACAGCTAGGATGAGGGTCTTATAGCCCACACACACAGTGACACACCTACTGGAACAAGGCCACACCTACTCCAAGAGGACTATACCTTTTAATCGTGCCACTTCCTGGGCCAAGCATATACAAACCATCACAACCTCTGTCTATCATGTGACTTTCTCTTGGCCTTAGTTTAGTAGATGCTCAATTAGCTCATCTAAGTAAACTTGGCCATCTAGCTCTATCCTGCCACGTGGCTCACTAGTTACCCTCTGACTGGCACAACACTCTCACCTGTGTGTCTGACTGACAAATCTTCTGCCTTAGACTCTTTCCCAGAGTTCCTAACTCTGTCTGGAAATCTCACTTTCTACTTCCTGCCCAGTTATAGGCCATTCATCTCTTCATAAGCCAATCAGAGGGTGATGGAGAAGATGTTTTTACAAAACACTGAGAACACAAAGACAACCTTCACACAGTGCACAAAAAGATCACCCCAACATTTATCCAGTCTAATCACACTGGCAATCAAGATCAATCATCATAGCCACTGGCAAAATTGTTAACTAGAAGATTACAAGACCTTATTTCAAATGTATGTCTGCCTTTGCCCCTAGAATCCCAGCACCACTGCACACAAAGTCCATTCTTTTTATATTCAGTCTCAGTCTCTGGAAGGTCCTTGATTGACTGATTCATTTTATAGCATGTTTATTTCAAAGGGTATTTTTTTAGAGCAACAACCAAAGTTACTGCTGACATTTTTTTCAAAAAGGTAGTTTTTTTCTTAAGATGTTTTAAAATCCAAACATAAACATACATTCTAATAGTATCTAGCCTGGAAAAATATTATATCAGCTACATACAGTTACTGGAAGTCTATAAAGCTTTCTAATTGAAAAAAAATTGAAGTAATAGATGATGGACAGGTGATGATCAAAATAAGTAGATATACATATACATACATATATACATACATATGCATGTACATATATACATAATACATATATACATACATACTCACATATATACATATACATACATATGCACATACATAGATATATACATGCTCATATACATACATACATATGCACATACATAGATACATACATATGTACACATATGCACATACATAGATGATTGATAGATGATAGCAAGATCATAGATAAGTGATTGATAGATGGTAGATATTAAAAGAGTAAGCTCACGTAAGACAGTAAATTTGATCTCGGTCTTTTTGTTCTTTGCTCTAGCCGTCTGCTATGCTCCATTATCTTCCTGAACTCGAGATCTAATTAAATAAATATAACACTGTTAAATGAGCTTTCATACAGTGTGAGAGATGTTTGGGACTATTCATAGATTTTTTTCTGCCTGAGGGTATAGGCAGATGCCTGAAAGGCTCCATGGTACTGACACAGACACGTTTCTATCTCGCAAACTCGTCATCTTGGGTAGCACTTGATTCTGTATCTTTGTTAGTTCTAGCACTGGGGTTCTTGGCTTGCATGAGTCACCTTACTTGTTTTGGTTTGGTTTTTGTTTCTTCTGTTCTACTATCGGAAAATCAAGGCCACCTAACTTGTAAAAGAAACTCTGGGCAAAAGCAAATGCGATGCACGCAGAACATGTTTATCCTGAAAAGATGATATCCATCATCTTTTGGATGCATCAATGCTGCATCCAAGCCATCATTTATCAAAACCAGAAGGGAAGGAACCCAGTTGGAAACTGAAGGAAAGGATCATACATATGTATTTGTTCGAACAGGACAAGTAACCTGTGACTGAGAATAATGTTTTAACTGACGATCACACCTGTAAACCCAGCGCTTGAGAGGCTGAGGCTAGTGCAGTGGTTCTCAACTTATAGGTCGTTATCCCTCTGAGGGTCGAATGACTTCCCCCCCCCCCCAGGAATCACATGTTAAATATCTTGAATATCAGATATTTACATTGTGATTCATAACAGTAGCAAACTTACAGTTATGAAGTAGCAATGAAAATAATGTTATGGTTGGGGGTCACCACGACATGAGGGACTGTATTAAAGGGTCACAGCATTAGGAAGGCTGAGAACCACTAGGCTAGGCACTCACGGCAAGTTTAAGAACAGTCTAGTCTTCAAAGTGAGACCCGTTCTCAAAAAGACAAACCACTAGGCTAGGCACTCACGGCAAGTTTAAGAACAGTCTAGTCTTCAAAGTGAGACCCGTTCTCAAAAAGACAAACAACAAATCTCTTTATAAGTAAATGCTTCACCTGGTTTAGGAGAGATACAATAAAAACCATCCTTGGCTTTATCGTTTATCACTTGCGTTGATGTCCCAAGAGGGAGACAGACTACATCACAAATTGGAAATGGGAAAAGAAAAGGGGGGAAAAAATAGCAAGGGCCAAACCGGAGTTTTCTTCTTCTTTTTTCTCTAAATCATTTATCTGATTTAAAAAAAAAGCCAAACTAAAGACTGTCCATCATAAAGCCTTTCTGAAGGAGGCAGACTAGAAAAAAATAATAAAGAGAAAGTGGAAAGAGACAGAGGGGCATAACCACACGAATAGAGAGAAAAGGGATTTGCCAGAATTGGGGCATATGAAGAAACTTGTGGGGATGGAAGGTTCTGTGGGGTACATCATTGCTGCACACGCAACCTGTTTGCCCAACCCCTGGACAGCTGCTCCCTCAGAAAACTCCATCTCCCTACAAAAATCACCATCTCCCTCCTGGAGCCAAGCTGAACAACTAATAGAGGTTCTGAGAAGAGCTGCAGGCTAGACCTCATCTTCTTAAAGACCCAGAGTCAATTTTCCACGGTGGAATTTGTAGCCCTTGAAACCTACTTAATATCAAAGAGCCTTTTCAGCAAGGGACAGACTGTAAAACAATTTGTAGCCCTGTTTGTTCTGTTTTTTCTTTTTCTTCAGTCTTCCAAGAAATTAAAGCCCTGCCAGTCCAAAGGAAATAGCAACGTGGGCCCTAAATCTTCAGACCAATGCTTGGGAATTTTGCTCATCTAAGCCTTCATAAAAAGTAACAGAAGTAGAGATTCACATCATAGGCAAGGCCTTTAGTGGTCCCACCTCTGTCTTTAAATCAGCCATAACTAGTGCTTAAGTAAGGATCTAAATGCTGAAGTTTCAAACAATGGATTTCTTAATTTCCAGTGTGCTATGATATGAAACCTAACATTTCAAAACGTTACCATGTATTATAATATACAGCGCCAGCCCTGTGTGTGTGTGTGTGTGTGTGTGTGTGTGTGTGTAAGTGTGTGTTTAAAACATTCTCCACATTCCAGAATGCTAATTTGAGGCTAAATGGGAAAAAAAAATGTCTCTTTAACCCCTTCTCTGTCAGAAACTCATTTGAACTTCTGTTAACCTTGACTGTGATGTTTTGAATCAATTCATCAAAAAATATTTAAAAATTAAAGAAGTTGGATGAAGACAGCTAGTGTTTGGGCCAGACAGATGATGTCCCTACAGCTCTTGACTCCTAAGACTGACAGAAAAATGCCAAGAGAGGGGAAGGAGGGGAACCATTGTGGTGGGAGAGACACACCCACGTCAGCAGGATGCCTGAGGAGCAGAAAGGCTCCCTGAAAAATGACAGATCTGACTGAGCCAACAAGATGGGGCTGTAGCCATGGTTCTCCCAGGGATGCTTCACAGCTCACAACAGTCGTTGAGTAGGTAATTTGAAGTTACAAGGTTAGACTTCCTGGGATTTTTTTACTTATTTATTTATTTTTTTATTTTTATTTTTCTCGCCAAGGCATAATGATGTCACCCCTCTTTCTTTAACAGGAATTTTACATCTTTAACATCAAGGTCCCTGGAAGAAAATATATGCCAGCTTTCCCATTTTACAAAGCCCCAGAGGAAAGAGAAAGTAGGCAAAGTCCTCCAGGGAAATTTGCTTTTAAAAGTCAGTGATTTCCTTTGGAAGATGGTTCCCCAAGTTAACGCGAGCAAGTTGTTATTTGAAAAAGCACGTTATATGTTTTTGGAGGGGTAGTACTTCCTTTCTTAAGCTCTCTGTTGAGAGAGACTGAAGTGTTCAAACGTTATTTCCCCCTTGCCTTCTCTTATCCCAAAGTAGATGTTTCCTCATACCGTTCAGGAAATCACCAAATGCTCTACACAGTGAGTATATGCCTGAAACGCATTCAGTAAACTCCACGGTGTTTGCTCACACATCACCAACCGAGGGTAAATAATACTTAAATAGTATCCACATTCTCAGCCAGGAGGGCAATTTCTCCACCAGCATTCCCTTGCAATTTGACTTCATTACGCTCAGCAACGTTAAGTATGCTGTAAAAATTGGAATTGTATCATAGTTGACGTTCATTAGTAACCTCGCTTTCGGAGAAGCTTCAGAACAATTTCACTCCTGTGGTTTAAACAAATAGTTTACTACAATTTCTATAGCAGCCCTGATGCCGGGGTGCACCGTGAGCCTCTCCTCATGACCAATGTTCCAAACTGTCTCAAAAGTAGCTCTTTATACTATCCTGTGTATCAACAACCCATACTGTTAGCTATCCTCCCACATTTTAGCCAATAAACTATACATCTTTAACCGCTCAAGATTATAAGTAGCTTTAAAAAAATCAGAAATTAAAAAGCATTAGCGTAACAATCATTTCACTTGAAAGGAAAATTATTGAAGACTGATGGATTGGTGGTGGTTTCAAAGACAAAGGCAAACTGGGAAGCCCACAGGGAATTGGAGGATTATTTATAAATCCAAGTTGAGTTCATTGAAACAATCTAGGGGTGGTTTTTAAAAACAGCATTCATCAGAAGTGCCACAATTGTCTTTCACAATGGATTCATTCCCCAGGACTGGATGTGTATCACTCTCCTTCAGGGACCAGCTTTAGCCAATTAAAAATGATTTATGGCCCTGGGTTTACAGGCATTCTGGAGAGTTCATGCATGTGAATGAACACGGCGACATTTTCATCTGGTGATCACTGATGGTTTCCCCCCACCCCCCGCCCCAGAGTTCTGTAACCTGATTGGTTGACCATGAGAGGGGTAAGAGATCCAAGAGTTGGATACAATCAACATAAATGCTTATTGATTGTTCAAACCAGAAGTGCATTGCCCGTGTCAACCTCTGGAACTACAGTGCTCTGCTCACCCACACCCTGGGCTCCCTCTGTGGCTAGGAGCTGTCCATCAGTTCCTTACTGGATTAATATCAGGAGTGGCAGACTCTTCAAAATTTGAATTAATCATGTATTTGTAGCAAATACATGAGTGGTTATGGATTACAATATGTCCTATGCAGCCTGTTTCAAATATGTGTTTTTTTTAATGAAATGTGGAAGGGAAACAAAAATTTCAACTAAAAGTATTCTAGAAGAGATTGAATTGTATCAATAATTGAACTAAAAATACTTCAGAAGACCAACCCCTTAGATGCTAGACATGGTTTGTATAAATGAAGACAATCCTGTCTAAAATATTTAAGTTCCCCTTCCCATTTAGGAGCCCTTTACTTTCCACCATTTATATTTTGTCTAATATTCTTTCACATTCACTCCATTCTCACTATCTAAAGCAGCCATTCATCAAATTTAGCTTGGGCTTCTGCAGTGCCCTTGGTACCAGTTAGTAACCATCTGTCCCCTTTCGTACTTATCTACCCAACCCAGAACCCTAGTGCTGAAGGAACTGTTCTAGAAGATTCCATTAAAAATAAGTCTAATATTCCCCCTTGCGGACAACCTGGGAATGCTACATGTGTGTCTTGGGGGCCACAGCAGAGAGAATAACTAAGTATATCAGGGACACTTCACTCTGCAACTACCACCAGACAATGCACTTCTTGGTCACATGATAGAATATGTCCCTTGTTCAAGGCATTGATACTCTCACTTTTATCAGCTTAAGGGAGTGGCAAAGAATCACTTGAGAAGTCATTCTACAGACTTGAAAATGGTCAAGAAAAACAATGACTCATAGCCAAAGCACCCCAGTGCCTCATCTTAGTCTGCTTGAGTGAGTCTATTTGCTTAGTGTCCGTCTAATGGCATCTCTTCATAGCAGAGTAAACTTTGCTTAAGCTGTTACTGTCTCACACCTCAAAGTCATAGGAAACAGGCATGACAACAGAGAAATCGGTTACACCCTATTTAAAAGAGAAGAAAAAACATGTAGCACATTTAGACTAAACACAAATCAAAGTGGCCATCCTGATTTCTCTTCAAGCCTTTGATGATGTTATGCCCTTGGTGAACCCTCTGCCACCTGCGAACAACCTATCACATGTCTCATCTGCTCCTTTGGCTGTATGTACACTGCATCTCTTGCTTTACCTGGATCTCCAAATCTCGTATACTAGCGTTTCTGAAAACTGATGTTTTACAAGCAGAAGTAGAAAGGAAATGGGATAGGAGAGTGGAGAAAATCCTGTGGAAATTTTGGTAGGTGCTCTTGTCTTTAAAGTCCCATTTAGTCCATTGCATTTAGTTTGCTCAGGCCTAAGGAGGCAGGGAGTGCTTCCCTGTGATAGTGGGGTGAGGTAGAATGACAACAACCAGAAGATGCATTTACTGTGACCAGCGAAACCCCACTTCTGTGAGAATCCCTAAACACGTGTTGATGGGTAACATCCAAAAACTAGATTTTTCTCCCCAATCTGGAACTCAGATTTTAAAGGGAATAATTGGGGGGTTAGGGGTTCCCTCTTCAAAAACTAAGTCTCCCTAGTTCTCTTTCAAACAGCAAGCCTTACCCCTCCTCTTCTGAGCCAACTTTCTTCATCTCTTTGTTGGTTTCCTTCACAAGGCCACATGCTCTCGTATTTTTATAGGCTTCCCACAGTATTTTGAAAAGGGCACAAAAAAAATGGAAAATCATACGTTCCAACAAAGACCTTCTACTTGCAGCTACCCACGAAGCTCGCTTGTTTTGTGCAGTAGCCTTCTGAGTTCTGATGAGGTGAGAAGGCCTGACGAGGTACACGGATGTGGCCCTGACATAGGCGTGTTCGGTAGTGGGTAGACTCTGATCTTGTCAAGTTGCAAATAAAACACCGAGTGTATTCTGTTCACTGTGTTGACCAGTTATGTGAAAGTCTCTATCCCTCTTGCTATGCTAGCTCCCTTATTAAATTTTCAATTTCCATGCAGCTTGTCCATAATCAGACAATTATAACCCTAGAGTTAGTGTTTTTCCAACTTTCTCATTTTTTTTAAAGCAACTATGGATATGCCCTGTTAATGTGCTTGCCAATTCAAAGCCCAGACTCAGAGACAAGGGGGCTCTTTTGCTTTGGCTCCCAGAGATGTAACAAGAGCACCATGAATTTCCTGTGAATATATCTCTGGCTTCTTGCCCCTGTGCAGGACGAATCAGTTCCTGGAGAACATCCACCTCTCAGAATCCTTGGCTTCATGCAAAACACCAACACAGTGAGACTCAGCTCTTTGTAGCGCTTAGATGAAAGAACAGAATAGGACCTTGGTGCTTTGTTTGCCTTTCTATCTTTCTTGTTAGCCCATGAAGTCATAAGAAGAAACTAAGAAGGCTTATGAATCAGTTGGTCTTAGGACTTAGGCCCTGTGCTGAGTTCTGGGGGTTGAAAGTATGAAAGCCTTTTTGTCCTTATGAAGAGAAATGCAGCCAGACGCAGATAGGCCTGCCTTAGTTTTTGAGACAGGATAAACCAGGGGAGATGCTTCCTAAATGACCAGGTATCTCATCTAAAGAAACAACATACCTCTGAGATCCTTGAGAAGGGCACTTGGCACACTGTATATGGTTGCATACAGCAATTAAAAAAAAAAAACTAACATCCAATTAGAGTAAACTGAGATAGTCTTGGAGGCAACTCTGAGTCCATTTGTGATTGTGTAGTTTTGTGTATGGAATCTGAGAGTGCCATCCCAACAAAGCCAAATGGGCAATCGAAGAAGCATTCCCCGATACCGTGAGCTTTTTAGACCGTGAGAACAAAGGGTCTTGTTTGTAAAATGTGAATGCTTGCTGCTGACGTGGACACTTGTTGCAGCTAAGGGATAGTGGCCACGTGCCTCCCATACACAACAAAACTACACAAATGAAAGTAAGCCCAGCCCAGCCACTCACTTTCTCTAGCATGCTTCCCTTTCTAATGATCCGGTTGTCACTCATAAGACAAGCTGAGAAGTCAGCCCAGAAACCTCGGAAGAGAAAGTGGTCTGTTCTACGCCAACTCTTTAAAGTAACTTCTAGTAATGAGAATAGCACAGAGGTAGATGAGTCTCATTAATCACTGAGGGCTGATTCCCAGCGGAGGAATGGTGCCCTGGAAGAACCCAAACTCCTTTCCATCTCATTGTGCACTGAACTCTGCAGGTCTTCTTAAAGATGTGTAGGATTTTGGGTAGTGTGAAAATCCCTGGGGGTTCCTTGCATGCATTCCTCAATCCACTCTCTGTGATAGAACACTCACGTACAATTTCCTTCCTGGATAGCCTTAGAGGCCTGGAGAAACTGTAAATATTTAGTTCTCAAAGTCAAAACTACCCAATTTCGTTCAAAATATCTCTCTTTGGGAAACTTTCAAACATCTGTTTAGAGCATCTTCGAGCCAGTTCCTAGCCTAACACGAGCTATAAAACACACACACACACACACACACACACACACACAGAGAGAGAGTGATGGCATCCGCAAGAGAATAAGAGACATGGAAGATCTGGACGGAGGGGCCATGGTCTGGAACACAGATGTTCCAACCGGCATGCTTGGGGGGAGCACTCAACTCAAAGTGTCTGAATCAATCTGGCACGTTACTTTTTCCATAAATAAGAGGTTTAGAAGGAGGGTGGATCCAGAACGGATTGATTTCGAAATCCTCACCCAAGCGGTTCAGCATTTCTGCTGTGCCTTCCATCTTGAGTCATCGTTTCTTCCTCATCTTCTGTCCTCATGGTCGCTGCTGGCTGCAGATCCTTCAGGTCCCCCATCAGTGTTCAGAAGGGGAAGCCAAAAGATACTATCTCACTTAACCTCTTCTTCTCAGCCTTTCTAGAAACCATCATATACGATCGCCATTGTCTTTTCTTTATTTCATGTATTATTAATATGGGGGAGGCAGGTATGTGGGAGTCAGAGAATAGTTTTCAGGAGGAAGCTCTTCCTTTCCACAGTGGGTTCCTGGAGTGGAGCCCAGCTCGTCCAACTAGCATACATAGCAAGCACTTTTACCCACTGAGCCATCTTACCTTCACAGATTATCTTGATGTCTTATTGAAAGAATTATGTCAGGAGGACATTGCTAAACCAATTAGTAGCAAAACGTTGGCATTATCCTTTTGGGTTTGTACTAGTCACATTTCGCATTCTAGCCCAGAAGGATGCTGAAAATTCTTGACTGTCCATATTAGCTACTTGTTTATCTGCCTTGACATCAAATACCTGACCAAACAAGACAATGTAAGGAAGAAGGGCTTTATTTGGGCTTATGGCTTGAGAGTGCAGTCCATCATGGCAGGGAAACCATGGTAACAGGAGCTGGTACCTGTTACCAGCTGGTACCTGTTACCATGGTAACATGTCATACCCACACTCAGGAAGCAGAAATTAATGAATTCCCAGTGCCTAAAGGAAAATGGTGGGTTGGGAATAGTGTTGGGTAGACAGTGCACATCATACCAGAGGATACAGGTACTCTGACTGGTTTTTGATGCAGCCTTCCCAGTGGCTACTATACAGGCAAGAACAGAAGACTCCTTACAGTACTAGCTATGGCCATGGTATCATGGTCAGCATGCCTATGTTCAAATCCCATCTTTGTCACTTAAAAGTCTTTAGGCAAGTTACTTCACCTTTCTGAGCCTACACTTCTGCATATGTACAACCTCAGGGGGGAGAAATACCGTAACCTATGAGTATCTATGTATAAATTAAATAGTGTGTATACAGCGTCCCCCTTATCAGCATTATCTCGTTCTTAACATAATTTTACTCCACACACTATCTCTTGGTGCCTAAATGACTAAAGAACCCTCCTTTCCATACTCCACAAAAGCAAAGCAAAACAAAAGCATCAACAATATAAGGCTATCAAAGGGGACGGAGGTGGGGACATGAAGGGAACACAGTTTAACCAGATCAACCAAAGTGTCCCAGAGCCAAAACAGTCACTTGACGTTCATTCATTGAAGTTCATGTTTGATTTTGGATAGAAAAGTGATTAATCCGTGTCAGGAAACAAAACAGAAAAAGGCACATTTGTTAACCGTTAAGACAAGCACCAATTCAAGAAGTTACTTGACTCTGAAAAACACAGAAAAACAAGATTACATTTAAAACCAGCTGCATGGGGACTCAGCACCTCTCCCCGGAGCCTTTCAGTGATCATCCTGGTCTTTATTCATTTGCTGACTGCGTCTGTGCAAGTGCTTGGAGTGAGACCGTAGTGTCTCCGCTCGCCTCCTCTCAGCTTCATTAGCAGGAGACATAGACCACAGAGCAGGAATCCAAAGGCGCAACATTAAAATTAGTTACTTCTTACGGAAGACACAGAACATACCATTGGAGTCTTGTCAATTCCAAACACTAAGGGATCTCAGTGGCCATGATTGGTGGCTTTAGAGTATCTTATTCCCAGTCCTTGCTGTATACTAAAAAACAAATGGTTGTTATAGAAACATCCTATTTAGTTGGCTGCATGTTTACATTCTGATTTTAAAGGTATTTGGCACCTGCAGAAAGTGGCCTCAAACAGAGCACGCCTTTGATCCCAGCATTTAGGAGGCAGAGGCAGGAAGATTTCTGAGTTCGAGGCCAGCCTGGTCTACAGAGTGAGTTCCAGAACAGCCAGGGCCATACAGAGAAACCCTGTCTCAAAAAAAAAAAAAAAGAAAGAAAGAAAGAAAGAAAGAAAAGAAAAGAAAAGGGTGAGCAGGTTCAAGGTGTGTTGTGTGTTGCTGGCCAGCTGCTCTCTGCTCCAGCATTTTGTCACCTCTGACATGTGACCAACACAGACCAGGTTTTTTTTTAAGTGAGACGTGTAGATTTAATTTCTGTTTCCATCTGAAAACCTACTATGAGAAACTTTCAGTTCAGTGCTAAGCTATTAAAACTTCAGGTTGCTTCCGGTTCCAACCTGACAAGAGAGATAGCAAGTCTCTGCTCAGGGTTTTTATAAATCCCCGAGGCAATCTTCAAAAACTTGCAAAAAAAAATGATTTTGGAGCTTTTCCTGAGCTCCTTACGAAACTGTTCTGTACATTTCCTCAGTGCATAACAGGGCCCTTGAGCCAGCTGGATAGAAAGAAAATCTATTACAAAAGCATAGGAAAACCCATAACAAAAGCGCAAATCTCCAAATCTTAGAAGACAACACCCATTTCTTTCTTTCTTTCTTTTTTTTTTTTCTAGATGGGAGTTTCCACATGGGGATAATGAGGAGAAATGTCTAAGTTCAATGTCTTTGGATGCTTTGTCTCTGGGAGCCTAGAGTGGTCTTCTATTCTCATGGAAAGAAAGACTCCAGTTTCAGCTATCAGCATCCAGGAGGCTAGTTCTGTACCAAACACAGGGGGAAAGCGCTAATTGGTATGTAAGAAACATTTTAGTAGATAAGAAATATTAGTTCTTATGTGTGGAGGTAGTGTTCACACACACACACACACACACACACACACACACACACACACACACACACAAAGAATGTGTAAAAATTTGGCAGAATCAGAAGGAAAAGAAAAATCCCTCAAATAGTACTCATCAGAGCAGGAACTGACAAGGACGCCATCTAGCCCATTCATGCTCAGGAATGTCAAAAGGGAAAGATCTGTAATGATTCTTTGGCTTTCCTTTAAAAGAAATGTCTTCCTTACTTCTTTGTTCTATGAGGGGGGGAGGAAAGACACTAATAATTAACAAACCACAGAGGATAGTGCCTTCTCTCATTTACCACAGCAAATATGCCACCCAAGACCAAAATGGCCGCCATGGTGACTTAGCACATCTACTTTCCCCACAGCCCAGAAGAATGGTATTGAAGGTTGTCACTTGGTGTGACCTGGGGAACCAACCGGGTGAGTTTGAAGGTTATTATGCAGTCGCCCCTTACGAAGAGGGCATAAAGATGAATGTCAGTGGGCAAGTCTTGATGACGTTCTAGAGAGTGAACAGGATGTGTCTGAAGGCTTGTCTCCCACAGGGAAGTATGGGATATCCTGACTATATGGAAAAATAAACTATGTGCATAATAACAAGTTGTCCAGAAGTGCAAAGCTTTTATATGGAATATTGTTTCTCTTTCATGAAAACGGGCTTTCTGCCCCCCCCCCTTGCACCATCAGACTCCCCAGAAAATACAACCCCACGGGGATGGAAGGTATGTCTTAGATAAGCACATGCCCCCCCGGAACTTAGCAAGTGCTCAGTGAAATTTAAGTTCTCAATCAATACGCAGTTCTGTGGATGTACTGGGGGAGATAACAGACAGGATGAGAGGAGCCACTTCCCATCAGTACTCTAGCATGTGATGAGAGGGGAGGCAAGATGGAGACTAGACAGTGTGTACACAAATCTGCAGGAGCATTTAAACGGATGGAGGGCACAAGGGTTCAAGTGGAATGTGGGGCCAGATGAGCTATATAACCGCTGCAGAACAGGAATCCACACAGGGTACAGCAGGAAAGCACACACCAAGTAATGCAAGGGAGAGGGGAGGGTGGGGATTAATGAAGACAGTGTCCTGCTGTGGCTGTGTGCACCAATGCAGCAATCATATTTAACCATATTTAAATAGCGACGACCAGATAGGCATGATGGTCATTGTATAGATTACCTTACACCAGATGTCAAAACAAAGGAGGAATAAGAGAAGGGTTAACCAAAACAAAGGATGTAGGAAGAAGTCTATAAATCCCCACTAGCACGTAAGCTAATCAAAAATACAATTTTTAAAGGAATTTGAGGAGGATCCTACATCACATCGGCGAACAATGCTACTCCTAGAAAACAGAAGTTTTTAAATGAACATCAGTGCCAGGCATGGGCTGCCTCCCTAGCAGTTATTGGTCAGAGAGGGACCCACAGGCACTCAAAGCAATACAGGCTGTTGCTGTCGCTCTGGGTAACTAGATGGTAATATCCTATTACTAAAAACACCACACATGGTCTCAGGACACAGAGGAATTAGTCTTGAACTGACCAGAAAACCCTCCCCACTGGCTAGCTCTCGTGGTGCTGGAAGGTTCTCTCCAACTGCCAGAGTGGAAGAAAGAAAGACATCATTGATCTTATTCAGTACCAGACCCCACAGGCTGCAATACTAACCCGCCAGGCAAGATGTGCTCAGGCTACACTGTTTATGGGATAACCAACCACTTACCTGATTGGATTTGAGACCTGCTCCACAGAAGAGAATTCATGCTTGTCACAGTAAACATAGTCAAAATCCACGGCTTAGGGAAGCCATAGGTACTAGGGGTGAAGGTATTGATGGTGTTTTTCTAAGTGACCGTGTTGTCAAACTACTATCTACATATTTATGTTTACATTGGTGGGTGCACTCCACTGCCAACCTTGGTCAGAGAAGCTTCTTACAGTTGGTAGTGCTTAACTCAGGGAAGCATTACTGCTCAAAGTGCTGAGTCTGCATGACTGGAAGTGCTCAGTGGTGGAGGAGACACTTCTATCCATACCCAACCCCTGCCAAGGCTCAGGGTACCTCTGAAAAGTCGGGGTGGAAAGAATGTAAGAGGCCAAGGATGTAGCAGGGGTCGTTGAAATGCTGGCCTTGAGTTGCTCACACATGAACTCCGTGCACCCATGGCTACCTACACAAGGCAAAGCCAGTTAAAAATTCCAGCCTGGAGGGGGAGGGGCTTGTGAGTCCCCACCCCTAGCTGAGGGACTGTTAATGGCTGCTAGGAGAAGGAAGAGTCATGACTCTTTAATAGTGTGGCCACTGGTGGGTTCCCCATACTCCAGTAGAAGACCCCACAGCCACACACATAGAATCATCACTAATTGGACTCAGTGGGTTAAAAGGTAAGTAAGAAATGACAAAAGTCACACATGACGTTGAGAGGAAGAGAGGTTGGGGGGCTGGGGTAGTCAAAGGAGTAAAATGAGAAGTGGGTAGGCTGGAGATGTGTTATATACATGTGAGACATTTTCAAACAGTGGATTTAAGTTTGAGGAAAAACACTGCCAGTTCATTCGGGGTGACCTGTAATTCAAATGCAATTTTGATCCCGACCCAACTGAACATTTTCAGAGCTGAAAAACAGTATCACTTCCTTAGAAAATCAGACGCCAAGGAAGATGTCAGTGCACGACTTTTCAGAGAATGGTGAATGGAAATGTGGCAAACTCTAAATTACTAAAACGTTTTTTCCATTTGTACAATAATGAAAAGGTGAATAACTGAGTCAGAGGTGGTAGCCGGTTGACGCCAGCTTTCCTCAGACTCTTCCAGAGTGAGGAGGAGTTCTTCCATTGAAGGGGGCTTCACATTGAAGATACACTCAAGAGCACGTGCACACTGATTCTAGGGTGCCAGGATCATTTGGGAAGAAAAGAAAAATACAGGAAGCTCTTCATAGTAACAAAATAAGGACAAATAACCCACGATCGTGCTGTCAGATGCAGGAAAGCACCTGACGGCATCTTCTCTTCCACTAAAAACAGGGTCAGAGAATAGGAGGCCTTATGTCCCCCGGAGGTTGCTTTCTGCCCTTCACCTCTACTCTCAGAACTGTCAAGTTTTCAGGTCCCCTCCTGTGACCTTCCCCGAAGAAGGGCTTGTTAAAGCCAGATATCTCTCTGTCCTGAGCAACCCTCTCCATCTCCTGCCCACAGGTTAGGATGCTTTCTGACATGGCGTTGTGTCACCTTGTCACATCTGGTCTGTGTGCTTTCCTCGTGACTCAACAGCCTCCTTCTTAGATGAGTCTCAATTTGTCTTAGATTTAATCCGGAAATAAAACTTTTGGGCTGTGTCCCTGTGGGCACTTAGAAAACCAAGTCTAAGATAGACAGGTGGAACGGAACTATGAAGAGAAAGAAGTGTGCAGGATGCATCTATGTCTGTAGACTTGGAAAAAAATAAATAAATCAAAGCTACTTTCAAAATGCACAATTTTCAAGATAGAACTCCAATAGCTTATGCTCTAAGATCAAGAATAGACAAATGGGACCTCATTAAATTACAAAGTTTTTGCAAGGCAAAAGACACTGTCAAAAAGACAAAGCGGCAACCAACTAACTGGGAAATGATCTTTACCAACCTTACATCCGACAGAGGGCTAATATCCAATATATACAAAGAACTCAAGAAGTTAAACTCCAGAGAGGCAAGTAACCCTATTAAAAAATGGGGTACAGAGCTAAACAAAGAGTTCTCACCTGAAGAATATCTAATGGCTGAGAAGCACCTAAAGAGATGTTCATCATCCTTAGTCATTAGGGAAACGCAAATCAAAACAACCCTGAGATTCCATCTCACACCAGTCAGAATGGCTAAGATCAAAAACACAGGAGACAGCAGTTGTTGGCGAGGATGTGGAGAAAGAGGAACACTCCTCCACTGCTGGTGGGATTGCAAGCTGGTACAACCACTCTGGAAAGCAGTCTGGCAGTTCCTCAGAAAACTGGGCGTAACACTCCTGGAGGATCTGGCTATACCACTCCTGGGCATATACCCAGAGGCTTTACCTGCATGCAGTAAGGACACATGCTCCACTATGTTCATAGCAGCCTTATTTATAATAGCCAGAAGCTGGAAAGAACCCAGATGTCCCTCAACGGAGGAATGGATTCAGAAGATGTGGTATATCTACACAATGGAATACTACTCTGCAATTAAAAACAATGAATTCACGAAATTCCAAGGCAAATGGTCAGAACTTGAAAATATCATCCTTAGTGAGGTAACCCAATCACAAAAGAACACACATGGTATGCAGTCACTGATAAGGGGATATTAACCCAGAATCTCGGAATACCCTAGACACAATTCGCATATCAATAGATTTCTAAGAAGATGGAAGGAGAGACCCCTGGTCCTGGAAAGACTGGATGTAGGGGAACGCCAGGACAGAGAAACGAGAGGGGGTTGAATGGAGAAAAGAGGGAGGGAAAGGGGCTTATGGGACTTTCAGGGAAGGAGGAAACGGGAAAGGGGAAATGATTTGGAATATAAATAAAAAAAAACTTAGAAAATAAAAAAAAAGAAAGAAACTCTAAATTTCAAAGTAAAAGACTACTTGTTTCTAATCAGATCAATAATGGCAAAACCAGGGCAAGGCATGATGAAACACACCTGTAATACCAGCCCTCAGAAGGTGAAAATAGGGCGATCAAGAATTCAAGGCCAAACTCAGTCCACTTGGGAATTCAAGATCAGCTTGGCTTACATGAAATCCTGCTGATTGATGAGGAAGAGGAGGAGGAGGAGAAGAGGGATGGGGAGAAGAAAGGGAAGGAGGAGGGGGAGGGGAAGAAGAAGAGAGAGAAGGAAGGGAAGGGGAAGAAGAAGGAGGTGGAGAAGGAGGAGAAGGAGAAAAAGAAGGAGAAGAAGGAGGAGGAGGAGGAGGAGAAGAAGAAGAAGAAGAAGAAGAAGAAGAAGAAGAAGAAGAAGAAGAAGAAGAAGAAGAAGAAGAAGAAGAAGAAGAAGAAGAGGAAGGAGGAGGAGGAGGAGGAGGAGGAGGAGGAGGAGAAGAAGAAGAAGAAGAAGAAGAAGAAGAAGAAGAAGAAGAAGAAGAAGAAGAAGAAGAGGAGGAGGAAGAAGGCGGCTGATGATAATGACTATGACGATGATAGAATCATAGAATCTCTGGCATGTCAAATATCACAGTCATTTGAGAACTTACTGTTACGATCAGTGGTGGCGCACGCCTTTAATCCCAGCACTTGGGAGGCAGAGGCAGGCGGACTTCTGAGTTCGAGGCCAGCCTGGTCTACAGAGTGAGTTCCAGGACAGCCAGGGCTACACAGAGAAACCCTGTCTCGAAAAGCCAAACCCCCCCCCCAAAAAAAATAGAGAACTTACTGTTACAGTGTATTTTTATTTCAAGTAATATTGATGTTACATTGTATGCTAATTAGTTATTTTCAACTTTACACAGCCTAGAGTTTTGAGAGGAAAACCTCCATTGAGGAATTACCTAGATCAGATTGGCCTATGTACAAGTCTATGGGGCAGGAGGTCGTTCTAGTTATTTAGTGATGCTGAAGGATCTAGTCCTCTATGGCCAGCACCACCCTTAGGCAGGCAGCTCTGCTCTGTATAAGAAGGCTAGCTAAGCAGGAGCCTGTCAGTGTGTGAGAGAACAAGCCAGCAAACAATGTACCCCATGGCTTCTGCTTCAGGACTTCCCTCAAGGGACTCGAAGTGTAAATCAAATAAACCCTTCATTCTTCTAAGATGACTTTGGCCTGAGTGCTTTCTCAGAGGAACAGAAAAGAAACTGGACCACATGTTAAAGCTTTAAGGTGTTGTCTTCTTTGTCATTAAACTATGAAATAAAGATGCACAGTTGTAGATAGTAACAGAAATGTATCCTGTCATGGTTGAAGGGTAATAATAGAATCATAATCATTGACATGATAATAATTGTGTAACTTCTGTCATAACTTTCCTCTTCATGGTATTCTATACTAACCATCTAGTTGCTTTAAAATATTCCCCATAAATCATTCTAATAAGTAAATTCCTCAAACCTTATGGGTTTTTTTAATATATGTTCCACTAACTGATTAACTTCTATATAAATAGCCTGAAAGCAACTGAGAACTTACAAAACTTTATGAAACAAAGACAGATGTTTTTTCTTGTTTTTAAAAACACAACCTCATTCCCTTGTGTTTGAATTGCCTCTGTGATCAAAACACATCCTTCTAAATGTTTGGGATTGTGTTATTTAAGAAGAGAACCGGTTGACTTCAACAAGCACAGTGACAAGGAACTTCAACTACCACTCGCAAAAGCACACATCACAAAACAGGCTGTGTGGAATAGTAGGACCCCCAGGCCTAAGGATCTCAGCTAAATACATTGAAATCATCTCCCACTTCTCCCTGGCTTCTCTATTTGTATAACTGTTATTCATGAATAAATTACATTCCAGATGATGTTTTAAGGGTTCTATAAATGCAGTTCATTTAACAAATAAAAGTAAAAGTGATGTTGAGGGTGGAAGGAATTAAATAATGGTGGGAGGAGGTGGATAGGGAGGGTGGGAAGAGGAGGAGGAAGGTTCTTCAAAAACAAGTATATATGAAAATTCTAGAAGGAAACCTGCTGTGTGCACGCTAAAATATTAATGTTAGGTAGAGCATGGTGGCTTCTGTATACCTTTAATCCCACCACATGGGAGGCAGTAGCAGATGGGTCTATGTGAATTCAAGGTCAGCCAAGTCTATAAAGAATGAGACGCTGGTGTAGATGGACTTTGCTACTTTATGGAGTTCTTTTTCCAGTCCTTTATCCTGCCCCCATCTCTCACCTACTATCACTAAATGAGAAAGAAAGGTAGAGGAGAGAGAGAGAGAGAGACAGAGACAGAGAGACAGAGAGACTTGAGTCTAATTGAATCTAATTTCTTTCTTCTTTTTTCTTTGAGCTCAACTACTAACAAACCTAAACCAACCCTCTGAAGGACCAATAACCATGTACCCCCTCTTGGGACCCTAGCCCCCAGGGTTTCATTTATAGGCCCTCTGAAAAGTTCCCAGAATTTCAAACATCACACAATTACAAAAACTATCTGCAGCTGGCAAAAACATGCCTCTGCTATATCACGAGGCAAATCACCGTCAGCTGCCGCCACAACTCAAAGCAACCCCACATACCCCGACTTGGAGTTAAAACGATAATGTATTTTTTATAATATTTCTGTATTTGTTAAAGAAACCAAAATTCCAAAATTCTCACTATACCCCGGCTCAAAGATAATATGAAAATCGATTTTAGAAACTTTATAAGGTGCTTATTTTCACTTTCTTTATTATTATGCCCATTTTATAAATAAAGCAACTGAGGATCAGGGAGGTTAAAGAGTGCCAAAGATTAGAGAGCCCGGCGACAGGTTGTGTATAGACAGCCTGTGTTGTTTTTATATAATGTGCAGCAGTACTTTCGGGACAAGGCTGCATGATTGCTAGTCACGGAAAGCAACTAGGAAGCCCGAAGAAAGGAAGAAGAAGAGCAGGATCTCAGTGTCCCCGTGACCCAACTTCCTTCCATGGAGCCCATGTTGCAAAATTTCCACCCCCATCCCCACCCCCAAGAGCACTGAAGACTGAGGGCAAGCCTTGAACACAAAGGAGTTGGGAGTCATTCAAGATCTGAGCTGCGGCAAAGGTTTCTGTGATCTCAGGGCACTTCGTCCAAGCCACCGCACCAGTGGTTTTTAACTGCGGCAGTCATCAGAATCAGTGATTAAAAGACAGATTTCTGGGCATCACTCCACCATTTCCAGTTCAGCGAGTCTGGGAATGGTCCCAGTACACATTTGTAATGAGCTCGGGAGCAACAGGTGCCGCTCGGGGGACCCGCTTGAGGAGCCACTGCAGCTCAGGGCCGATTCTGGCACTGGGTAAAGGACTTGGAGTAAGAACGTCTGTTTACTCTCATGGCTGACGGCCAGTGTCTTTTGGTGGTGGAAGGACCCGGAAGACATAAAAAGAACAGGTGCTGGAATTCCAAGCAGGCGAGTTTGATCACAAAACGTAGCATCCCTGCTTAAGAACTTTTTCAGAGAGCCTCATATGATGCCGTATCAAATCCAAATGGAAGTGGTGTCCCTAATTCACGCCACTCTTGTCTTCTCTTAGACAGGCTCTAACCGTTTCTTGATAGGTGCGCACCTGTGTACGCATGCGCACATATTAGAAAAGGAGCGCATTACTTGGGTGTCCGTTCTCTGAATCATCATGTCGCTGCCCTGATCCAAGTTGGCTGTCGATGTTGAGCAACACCAGCGGTATCAAAGACCCTGTGTCCCTCACACAAGCCTGTCGCCTCTGCACGGGTTCACATGAGCTTGCTCTTCACCTTCTAGTGTCAAGACTGGAGCTTGAGATTTATAGCTACGGTAAATTTGCTTACGCTAAAAAGTATGCCAAGTCTCGGTTTAGAACGAGATTTTTATGGGCCAAGCAGTAAACCCCATAAAAAAAAAAAAAGAAAATCAGGGTTTAAAATGGAAAATGTTATTCAGACTAATTATGAGTTGTGCCATGGGGCATTGCTGTAGCAAGCCTTATTTCAGCAGTGTCCTAAATGTGGCCATCAGAGGAACCCACGTGCGGCAGACACAGCCCAGAGTCTTTGTCACCAAGTAGAGAAGGCCTACGGTGGTAAAGGGGTGTGACTGCCATCAACGTCTCTGTGACGATTTCCTCATTAGACGGGCATACAGTGAGCCTTCTCTAGCAGTAGACAAAGGACAAAGAGTAGTCATTTTTAGTGTGAAAGGGGGGAGGGGGGAAAATTAAACAGAACAAGTACCTCCTGAATGGGCGAAAAGTGATGTTGGTTAGGAATTTGTTTTCAAAGCCATTTTGAATAAAAATAAACTATAAATTCAATAGCTGAAAGCATTTAACTTCTGGGATGAAAACAAATCCGTGAAAACTGTTTCTCTCATAATGGCTACCATTGACAGAACTCTGATGAAGGGCGATTGTTTTCATTCAACTTCATTTCAAGTGAGACAAGAGTTCCACAAACAAATCCCCAAGTCTGTTCATCTTAGTGACGGTTTCTATTACTGCGACAAAACGCCGTGACCAAAAAGCAAGTTGGGAAGTAAAGAGTTTGTCTGTCTTACACTTCCAGCTCGTAATCCATTATCTGGAGGAAGTTGAAACAGGAACTCAAGCAAGGCTGGAACCTGGAGGCAGGAGCTGATGCAGAAACCATGGAGGGTTGCTGCTTACTGGCTTGCTTCTCTTGGCTTGCTCAGCCTGATTCTTATAGAACCTAGGACCACCAGCCTAGGGATGGCGCCACCCACAATGGACTGGGCCCTCCCCAATCCATCATTAATTGCAAAAATGCCCTACAGCTGGATCTGATGGAGTCATTTTCTCAACTAAGGCTCCTTCCTCTCTGATGACTCTAACTTAGGTCAAGTTGACATAAAACCAGCCAGTTCACTATAACTGATTATACTCTGGGAGACAAAGTGAGTCCTAAATGAGAAATGTTCTTTCTTTTGCCTGAGATGGACAGGTGAGGTTTCTTGGGAATGCATCCCAAGTCAGTCTACATTTCTGAATTTGTCCTTAGTAAGGAAAGGCCCAGACTAAACACAGTAGAGCAAATGCTAAGGTTTGACTATGCACAGTTTGAGTACGGCCCCTAAAGGCTCACATACTGAAAGCTTTAATCCCCAGTGCGAGGGCTTTGAGGAGTGGAATCTTTAAGGGGTAAGACTTACTGAAGGTGGCTCCATCATGAGGTCAAAGCCTGGGAGGGGCGTTCAGCTTCTCAAGGAGTGAGTTCATTCTCAGGAGAGAAAATTACTAGAAACTGGGCTACTCTACATGCTTGACTCCTATGCAACCCTACTTCCTGTCTACTGCTCGTCCATGTTGATCAAATCAAGAAAGTCCTTGCTAAAGACTAAACAGATGGTGTTGCTGCCTAATCCAGGACTTCCAGCCCCTAAGCCTATAAACCCAATTTTATTTTATAAAATTTAGATCTCTCTCTCTCTCTCTCTCTCTCTCTCTCTCTCTCTCTCTCTCTCTCTCACACACACACACACACACACACACACACACACATTTCCTCTTCCTCCCTCTCCCTCTTCTTCCCTTCCTCCATCCCTCTCTCTAACACACACACATAGCACACAGAGACCAATAGAAAATAATCTCTTTAAGAATCAAGAACAAAACTCTGATATTCAAGACAGATCATATGAAAAACAAGAACAAGCAAACAAACAAAAAAGCACCTCAGCATCTGGACAAAAAGATATTATCCAATTTCATTTCTGCTTCATCCATATTTTAAGGAATTAACAAAGACCTCAATCTTTGTCTTCCCATTTCACATTTCAGTAGCACAAAAGAATGTGCGCTAAAAATAAAAATGAAGTTAATATGCACTTGGAGAAAAATAAAATTAAAGTTATTATGGTATTCAATCTCAGTGTGCAATGATATGCGCTCAGTAGAAAATGAAAACTGCATCTAAACATACAGCACCCCCAGCTTCTAGCTTCAGATTGAGATCTTGAGAGGTGACTGGCTGAGGGTGTGGCTTATCAGTGGATCTGAGCTGGGGGTGTGGCTTATCAGTGGATCTTGGCTGAGGGTGTGGCTTATCAGTGGATCCCAGCTGGGGGTGTGGCTTATCAGTGGAGCTTGGTTGAGGGTGTGGCTTATTAGCGGATCTCTGCCTACTGTGGTCGGGTCCCACTCTTTAATCCCAGGACAGGAAAATAATACAAAACGAAGGTGGTGATATCTGTCTAGAACACTAAATTTAAATGTCAAAAAATATTATTTATGATTGCCATTAAATCTGCAGACATTTTGATGGAGTGGATACCCTTTTTCCATTTCTATATAAGAATTATAATATAAAGAAAATCAAGATTAAAAGGCAGAGAGAGTCTAACCCAAAGACTTGTCATTGAATCAGCGTTATGACTGAGGCTACTGGCAAATTTGTTTGTTTGTTTTTCAAAAATTAATGGAGTGATGTGGGTGCTGGGCGCTGTGCTGAATTAGTAAGATACAACTTTTGTGCTTTAAAAATGCATAGTCCTTAACAGTTGATGGTCTAGAGGAAGGAGAGACAAGGTTTCTAATGTTAAGACCCCTGATAGGACAACTGCACTCTAGTGCCTTACACCTAGGAATGTATGGTCAACACTGGTTAGACTTAATGGATTATTAAAGAAAAGGAAAAGAGATGTGCATGAAGTTGGGAACGCTGTGTATCTTGGAGGAGTCAGAAATTGGAGTCAGGGAGGAGGTTTGAAAAATGCATCATGTGAAATCTTCGAGAATTATTAATAAAATTAATATAAAATATATACTATGACCTAGTTGATATTTATATTGGAATATATAATATAAAATTACATATCATATGAGCTATAATAAAAACACTATATTTTAATGTACAATCCTGAAAGGGGAGCAGATTATTCTTCTGTTCTTTTTTTTAATCGTCTTCTGTCTTTCCCTTGCCTGAGGTAGCCATCTATTTAGAGTTATTTGAAGGCCGGTGTCATGTTATATCACAGGACTAAACCATGGCTTAGACTCTGCCCTTGCCTTTGCTTTTGTGGCTTGTTTCACACTGTGACACTGATTGACAGAACGGTCACTGAGTCTGCTCTTCTGCTGACCTCAGACCGAGCCTGCCTCTCAGATGGGATCACATGGGATCACTCCTAATCCTCTGGAGAGAGTGTGTAGATCCCTCGTCAGAGCTTTAGCTGGGTAACTTGACTTTCCCAAGCCAGTCATTAGGTGCTTCCCTTTAGCACCACCCACAAACCTAACATAAGCAATGTATTTTATAGCCAGAACTCGTTATGTGCCCATAGAAATAGCAGTTGTATTACATCTATAAAAATTTAAGCTAATTCTAACACTGTCCATTCAAGGTTTATACCCACATGCAGCGCATGCAATTAAATAAACCAGTGTTAATCAATATATGCATTAAATATGTGCAATAAAATCACTAAAGAGACCACCTATACCCAAAGACCACCATCAGAAACAGCTAAGAGCCCCAAGTACATGGTTTATTTCCCATCAGAGTAATGTGTTTTGAACCTGCTTTAAGAGACCAACCTAACATGAACAAAGGCCCTTTGCCAGCGCGTTCAGCTATTTTTAAAATCGCTTTTAAGCAAAGGGGCTTTAGGAAGCATAGAACCTGGCCAATTCTAGTTCTCACCTGCCTGTCGCCACGAGAAACACTTCCATAAAACAACCTGGGGTGCTTTCTGCCGTGTCTCCAGCCTCGGAGTAAAGGCACCAGGCTTCTGACTGCTTTGGAAGCTGAGCTGATGCCCAGAAATGGCCCTGCTAAATAGGTAACGGTTTACAGTGCGAACGGTCAACTTTGTTGCAGGCTTTCTGGAACAACCTAAGGACCCCATTCCACAGAAGATTACTCCAGAAAAATAATCCATGGGGTGGTTTCAGAGATGTCCAGAGTCAGCTATATTCATGTTAACATATTTATAAGTTCATTTCAGCTATGTTCTGAGCATAAGCTCTAGAGAGTTCTGCTAGACTGAAGACCACCTGCAAGAAAAGCCACTTCATTTTAGAGCCGGGGGTGGTCTCCATGTGATGAGATCACCATTTTACATTGTAAGCAACAAAAGATTACCTACATTGTACAGTATGGCAAACGAACAGCACGCTTGCTTAGTAAAAGTTAAACCAGAAAGAAACTTGCGCCTGATTATTTAGGAAAAGAAGCTCCAATCAATGTGCAGCCACAAGAATGGGAACAAGCTTGTCTGCCATTAGCAATCACAGCATCTGTCAAGGAAGTCATTAGGAAAGGGAAAAAAAAAAAACCTGTGAGCATCAGATCGATAAACATGACAAGTCTTCGTTATTCAAAGGTTACTGACTAGCTCTCCAGTTGACGTTGGATGAGGAGGATCTCTGTGTAGTAACCTCGGTCGTGTCTCTCTCAGGGGCTCTGGGCTGATGATCTGCCTCAGAAAAGCACTTGAAAATGCCTACCAGTGCATCAGATGGCATCGTACCTCAGTCTAAATTGATGGCAGGAAATTGTGAAAGGATGGCTGCTAGCTGCCGTGGTCCTTTGAGGTTTAGAATGGGTATATCTAATTTAAAAAGAAAGGGGAGAAGAATTTCACTAAGGTCTTAACAAGGCTTCTCTTCTTAGTTTCCCTCTCATTACCAAAAGCCCACTGTGTGTCTCCAGTAAAGAAAGCCATTCATCCTAGAGTCCCAGCGTGGAAGGAACTCAGTTAACCACAACAGGTTGTAGGCAAGAGCATCGTTGCTTCTTTATGCCTGCTGCCTGTGGGTTCCGTAATGAACATATGCTTAAAACCTTTGCCTGAGATGTCATAGCTAAAGCAGCCTGGTGCAGATTGGCTTTATGACCAATCTTTACACATTGTTAACAAATGTCGTGAAATCCAGGAACTCCACTTTTAAACAGCTGTCAGAATTCACAGGCTTCTAATATCTCATCCTCAAAGAAGAGAGAAGTTAATGAGATTCAATTTGCCCAGGTTCTGAAAACTTAATTTTGAAGTTATAGACCCCAATAAAGGCATATTAGCACCTAGCCGATACACTAAGTTTGGCTTTTAGCAGCTGGAATTGCGTACCTTCCTGTCAGCCTGCGACCAGGTGGTTTATTCTGGTAATTGAAGGTTTTTAAAGAGTCTTAAAACATACCCTAACCTTTTGTTTTATTTCGGATGTTCTTTGTTCAGCTTTAACCAGCTGAGGAAGCCCTGTTTTCTGGAAGAAATGGCAAGTGCTATTAAGTATCTGACTTTTGTCCCCTCTGAGATAAGCCCCCCACCTCAAACACACACCACACACACACACACACACACACACACACACACACACACACCTCACACACACCTGGGTTGCCTGCAGAGAACGCCTCTATAATTACAAATGCTGTGAAGAATAGTGAAGGGCCCATGTTGACATTAGGCAGTTGTCTTTTCTAAACCTTCACTCAACATCTTGGCTTTTCAGAAATCCATGAACACTTCAGAAAAGGTTCCCGAGTCTAAAACTTCACTGAAGGGTCATCATGCCAGGGAAGAGAAAATCCAAGATCTAGCTATACACTGCTTAGAAACCACTATGAACCGTGGTTATGATGGGCCAGCCTCTGTGCCAAACACTTATCATTGCATTGACTTGTGTGCACCTTAAAAGAGACCCAAGGAGGTATGCTGTTGTCATTCCTTTCTCACTCTCTGTCACCACATAACAAATTACCACAACCTTAGTGGCTGAAGCAACGTGGATTTATCACCTCATGGTTTCCTCGGGTCACAAGAAGCCAGCACATTTCAGCAGAAGTTTCTGCTCAAGGTTGCAAGTAAAGACTGAACTAAGGTGCCGTCTGTGCATGCGACGGCTTGCCAAGGATAGTGCAGCATCTGCTTCCACACCATGGGACTGATGTCCCCAGAACCTTTGCAGTTATTTTCACTTTCGACCGAAACTTGCAGTACTAAACGACTGGACTTTCATTTTCATTTTTCAAAAAGGCAAGAACTATATATAGGGCTTCAGCTGTAAGTCAGAGGGTTCACATACGCATTTACCCCTGCAACCATGAGCTGAAAGGTTCTTGTATGAATGTGCCCCTGCACTGCCTTCTGAGTCATGGCACCACGGAAGGGATCCTACCTCCTTCTGTCCTAGCTGGAAGTCAGCGAAGTCCTTTTCACTCCTTCAAAGAGATGACAGTCAGCCCGTGGGCTCACACTTCTTAGGATGGCTTGGAGCCAGGACCTGATTCCTTCCCTATGTCCAAACAAGTTAAAAACTGACGTGTGCCACAATTCTATCACCAGCATTCTGTCTCCAAGATCATCCATTGGAACTCAGCCCTTCTCTACCAATTCCTCTCAGCGCCAAGGTCATGCCCGTGCATTTGACCTGGGATAACTGTGATCACAATTTCAGGGTCCCTCTCTGGCAACCATCTCCTGTAAGTCCCATTCCAACAATGCTTCTAACAACTTCTATCTCAGCATCTTCAATACAGCGGTCAGAAGTTAAGGTTTAATATTACCTGCTTCCCTGACATCTGGAAACATCCCAGAGATCCCTGAATGGCCTCTGCACATTGCTTCCCTCCTGACTCTGCCCCTACAGATTAAACCCCCCAGTCAAACAACCCTCAGTACTGTGAACCATAGGGACAGCTCCTACTTTCTTCTGCTGAGCAGGTGTTGGGTCCCAGTGAGCCGACAGAATTATCAGTACAAGCCAATCACACCACAGTGATCACACAGCCACTGCCACCATCTCAAAACCTCATTGTCTACCCACTACAGTCCCTGGTGGTTTGCCTGACTCCAGAGTGCCACCTGTGGCATCCTGCCTCGGGATAGGAGGATATGAGATGGGCAAACGGCCATCAGTCTCATCGGTCCAGGAATGAGCATCTTACGAGATCATTCAGCGTTCTCATAATCACAGGTCATGGTCCCCTTCCTCGTCAACTCAGTGGAGAGAGGTCATTGAAACCCCAGGCCTTAGGACTTAGAAATCTTAGTCCTAGATTGTGTGAGTCATCACTATGACCATCACACAAACACTTCTGCCTTCTTTGAACCTCATTTCTACTACCATACCCCATGGGAAGTACAGTTTATTACGCTTACCTGTCTATCCCACACCTACAACAAGAGCTCCACGGAACACACAGAAACATTACATCTCCTGACCGGACTGTAGAAGTCATGCCATGAGTCAGTATTGATTACTACCTGCAACCTTTTCATACTCAATATTAATTCCCTTCTGTCTGAGATCAGTGTCTTGTCCCCATAGCCTATGATCCCACCACCTATAATCACTATCCCCTTACATACCATATGGCTCTTTTTCGTGTTCCTCGTACCAATTAAAAGTGTCTCTGCCTCTGGGTCTTTCTACACACTGTTCATTCAACTCAGAAAAAATACTTCCTGGAAATATTAATTAACTCGTCTCAAATGTTCAGTTCTCAGAATGAGGACCTTCCTCCAACAGGCAATCCCCATGACTTTATCATCCTTAGGTCACTATTACAAACCACTATTTGAAATTCACTGTTGGATTTTGGAATGGTCTGCCCCTATTTTTATATGGAAACTTACAGGAGCCAGATATTTTTTTTTCCTTTTTGCATCGTTCCATGCCACAAATTCAAAATAATTCCAGGAATGTAATAGGTGCTCAACTAACACTTATCAGATTAAAAACTATAAATTCACTTTCATGGAATTGCTTAAAAGATGGAAATCACAGCACAGCACAGCCGTACAGTTTTATTCTTTAAAATAATTTGTTTATAATCTGTAACCATTCACCACTTAATAAGACTCAGTTAAACAACTCATCGATCTGTAAGTTACTGATGAAAAAGAAAACAGTATAAATAAGAGTTTTGAGTCCAGACCTTAATCACTATCAGGAAAACTGGATGTTTCTAACACCTCCCATCATGTTTATTATAGTAATTTCATTTCATGGTGACATATATTCATAATGAAAGACAACAAGCTTTTCTTTTTTCTAAAGGTTTATTTATTTATTTATTTATTTTATGTATATGAGTACACTGTGGTTGTACAGATGGTTGTGAGCCATCATGTGGTTACTGGGAATTGAACTCAGGACCTCTGCTCCCTCCAGCCCTGCTCTCTCTGGCCCAAAGATTTATTTATTGTTACATGTAAGTACACTGTCGTTGTCTTCAGACACACCAGAAGAGGGCATCAGATCTCATTACGGAGGGTTGTGAGCCACCATGTGGTTGCTGGGATTTGAACTTAGGACCATCGAGGCCGGATGAGGCAACGCAGGAAGATCAGGGTCCCACCAGCTGCAAACATGCAAGGGACCTAGGTCAGATGTCTTTAAGATACTGGTCTCATGTTATCTGCAGTCAAGATCCTCAGCTCTCTAGCTTCCTTATGCTACTTGGAGTCAATCAACGCTGTCGACCATCACATATTCCAGTACCTTCCATTCAATCCGTCAACCGTGAGCAAGTACAAAGGAGACTTGGAGTCTTAGAGATGACATTCCACGGTAGAGCAATGGCTTAGCGCAAGACCCTAGATTCCATCCCCAGCACCACAAGAGATTGAAAATAATTTATGAAAGCTAGTTCACGCTGGTAGAATTGGTCATTATTATGTCAGCTGTGGAGTAAAGGAAAAGCTGTTGCTCTGACCTGTGACAGATTATCATTCATGAATTAAACAGTGACCTGACTAATAACTCCCATCTCAGCCATGTCTGAGGTCCATGTGTCACCAACTGCAGGGACAGAGACACAGCTCCTCGATGTCTCTTGGGAGGAAAACTTGAGGAGGTTTTGTTTTTTTTATCCCTCAGAGAACCCCACTCAAGTAAATGCAGGGCCTTTAGTTTTAACACAGAAGAGAATTTCAGAAAAAAAAATGGGATAAAGCAGAGTTGAGTTTATAAAAAAGAGATTTGAAACAGATTTTAAGCACAGGGGTTAAAAGAGAGGTGTGTGGGAAGAAAGGGAAATACACACAAAATACAGGGGTAGGCATCTCTAAGAGTCAGCCACAGCTAAGTCTTAGCAGTAAACACATGTCATTTGGTAGCTGCCCTTATATATTAGAAGGTTGCTAAGAAGCCCGCTCCTGTAGGGAGAACCTCTTGTGTGCTGGGTGCAAGCATTAGCTATCAATAAAAAGCTGATGGCCTATTAGCAAAAGGTGGGATTAGAAGGTGGGATGTCTGGCAGAGAGAAGAACTCTGGGAATTCAGTCAGGTAAGGAAGATTTGCAGCCTGAACTCTAAGATGTCGATGCATGAAGCTGAGGAGAGTTAACCAGCCATGTGGCAGATCTTAGACTAGTTTAAATGGGATAATTGAGTTCTGAGCTAGTCAGAACAAGCCCAAGCCTAGGCATTGATTCATAAATAATTAAGTGTCAGAGTCATTATTTGGGAACTGGGATGCAGGTAGAAAAGACTGCAGGTATACACTCCCTCTCTCTGGTAAGTGAGATGGTGCCTCTGAAGATGCCTTGGATGGAATTACAATCTGATAAAGTAAAACCAGAAGGCCCTAGAGATGCACTGGGGTTTAGGACTTGACTTTTACTACAAATGCGGTTTTTACTCTTGTGTTCTTTATTCATCGTCTGCAGTTTGGAAGGGAGAGATGTCAATTGCTCTCAGTTGAGAGGTTCCAACAAGACTCTGGAGACTCTCACATCTATAGTCTTTCAACCTACCTCACATGGATTTTGTCAGCCGATGCATATTAGACACCCTGTCCCATCTAAATGCCTAGTAAGGAGAACATTTGGTCCCATTCATACTCTAATTGCAAGATATCTTAATGAAGGAACATGTACGTTATATGGGTACTTACCTAAGGATAGGTAAATCCTTCAAAGTGTCCTTAGTGACTATGGAGTGATAAAGAAGCTGATAGTCACTGTGATAGCCAAAGGGAAAAAAGAGTTTACAACCTGCTCTCTGTTTGCTACATACAATCTCTACATCTCTGGTGCTCTGTGTGGTCCAGAGAATGATCTACTACACCGTGCTTTCGGTTTTGAATGACTGGGTTTATTAAGTATATTGTGAGTAAAGAAAAAGAATGAATCGCAGTTAGAAAGAAGCAGCGATAAACAGCAAAGCATCCTCAAATCGGGCAATCACAGCTTCCAGCAGAGACTACAGGAGTAGCCCAGCTAAGAGGAAACAAAATGGAGCATCATCAAATCTGAGCTTGCAAACATTCCCCCAGAATGTGAGTGGGGAAGGGCTGGGGCAGTCAGCTGGAGTTACCCTTAGAGTATTGTGGGAAGAATGGAGCAGTCTATATACAGACATGCGCCTGAGTTCCCACTGCCAATGGGGGCATTTCTACATCACTGGAGAAACATTTTAACCTTTGTCGGGAAGTGGGTTGCCTTCTAGTCGTTTTTCTAGTCGAACACAGTTTTCACCCATGTGTTTTCTTGCTCTTCTCTTCCCGTCCTATCACAGAACTGGGGCAGGCAGCCCATCCCGATGCAAGGAGCCTCAGGAGACACTTTGAGACAGATACGCCTGGATCTGAAATGGGACGGGGGAGGGGAGAGCTTTGAGAGCCAGCTTCCAAGTGAGCTCAAGCAGCAACAGGATAGGTTGCCCATATAATGTACATTACGGCAAAGTGTCCAAAATGCCCAGCAATTAAAACATCAAGGAGGTCTCAGCTCAGGCACTGACACTGGCTCCCTAAAAGTTCCAGCTGAGAAACACATTTGCCAGGGCAGAAATGGGCATCAGGCTCTTCAAATCTATAAAAACCCTTGAATCGAGGCGAGATTTAATTAAAAAGCACACATTGCCCTGGGCAAAAGTAACTTCTGAGCCTCACCCCTTGCTAATCCTTCCTCTTCTGCTCTTACATTCTTTATTCATCTTATGAGGCCCAACCCAGACTCCAGCTTCCTTAGAACACTCTGTGAGGTCACAGGTTATTTTTGCCTCAAATCTATTTCTGCATATAATACACGGTCACGTAACTTAAGGTTGTCTCTGAAATTATCTTGTTTAAAGCCAAGAAGGTCTTCTTTCTTTCTTTACACATCAGTGTCTGGAAGCTTGTTTGGCCACACAAGGTATGTTGTAAATGCTTGGTCTTATTATCAAAAGTCTTGAATGCCAAGTTGCTTGAAAACCGTAGCCTGGATTTTCAAAATCTAGTTCATCTTAATACAATCATATCTAAAGCAACCAATAGACACGTTGCAACAAAAAGAATAGTGTGGCTCACTTCCCAAAGTTGTTTCATTAGCAGAGTCATGAGATCAAGACCAGTAATCTCTCTCTGAAGTTGAGACCATGTGTTTCAATGATGTCAGAGGCTCTGCTTGTAGGCAGTCGTCTTCTTCTTCTTTTCCCACTATCTGTCTCTTTATCTCACCCGCACATGAAGCCTTCTGATTGCTCTCCTGGTGGCAGGTTCATCTCTGACAATTCTGTGCTGCTCATCACAGACTGAGCAAGGCTTGCTTCACAGCTCATGGAACTCAAGGATTAAGGAGTAAGGCTTACCGCCTGCGTGGAGAGAGCAAGGACCCCAAATCAAGGCAAGATGAGTAGGCTGTAGGTGGCTTGAGGCTGTGACAGATAGTGATGGGTCTCTAACCCTTAGGTAAGTCTTAATACATGCAGATAATGTTGCTGTTATCAGTCTTGATTTAATTACCCTTTTCTTTTATATTTTGTGAGGGGGGAAGGGAGGGGGAGGGAAGGAGGAGGGGAGAGGGGAGGGGAGGGGGAGAGAGGGGGAGGGGAGGGGGAGAGAGGGGGAGGGGAGAGGGAGAGAGGGGGAGTGGAGGGAAGGGGAGGGAGGGGGAGAGAGGGGGAGGGGAAGGAGGGGAGGGAGGGGGAGAGAGGGGGAGGGGAGGGGAAGGAGGGGAGGGAGGGGGAGAGAGGGGGAGGGGAGGGAAGGGGAGGGAGGGGGAGAGAGGGGGAGGGGAAGGAGGGGAGGGAGGGGGAGAGAGGGGGAGGGGAGGGAGGGGAGGGGAGAGAATAAAAGAGAGAGAGAGAGACTGTGGGAGCACATGTGGAGATAAGAGGACAACTTACAGGAGTCAATCTCCTTTTCAAACTGAGGTGGTCAGGTTCGGTGACAAAAACCTTTTTACCCGCTGAGCGACAGGACCAACTCTAATTGTCTTTTTTTTTTTTTAAATTGTCCTTTCTTGAGATGTGAGTTGATGATTTATTTTGTTCTGCTGGTTCTTATCATTTTTTGACTCGCGAGCTTTTCTGGTCTTTGCCATTCTCCCCTGTTGCAAGTCCCTCACCAGACAATGTAGGAACTTGACAGCCATCCTGTCCGCTTTCCAAGGCTGAGATGGTAATAATACAGACATCATGCTGACCCTTTCCCTGATAAGCCGATTCTCACCTAACAGAACCATCTCGCAGACACTGTTCATCTCCATGTGCTCATTTGTCCTTCCCCCTGCCGAGATGCTTTGGGGTCACTCTGTGCCTTTAAAAGGTACATGACCTTGAAATAAAGAACCAGAAACCAAAATAAGGCTCACAGGGTGTTCTCTGTAATTCTGATTAGAACTCCAGTGAGACGATAGTAAAGATTTAAATTTACTGGATGAAATAAAGTAATAAGGCTTGGAAATTATGTGCCGGTACCAATTATCTATACTCCTTTATACTCTCCCGCCCAGTCATTTCCCTTCCCCGTTGCCATAGATAGCTGAGAAATGGAATATGCAAATACTGCTGTCTACTTTTTTAAAGTTGTAACAAAGAGTTGACGACAAGGAGAAGAGTGTCGTCCAGGCATTCTCCATCTAGAATATCATCCTTTTTTAAAAAAAAAAAAAAAACCCGGATGTTCTGTCAAGAATGTGATTTCTTCCCCCTTCTGAATGGCATATCTCTTAAGGGTGAAAGGATAACATTTGTGTCTCGTGCAATAGCAAGAGATAATTTTGTTCTAATGCCAAATGAAGAACTTGAACCCAACCCAAATGAGGATGGCTACATTCTTTCCACTCTCTGATACTCAGGCGGTTCCTCTAGGACTTTCTATATTGCCACACTGTCTCTCTCTTCGCTCCTTCATTTGACAGACTGGAATTGAAATCTTCTGAACTGCAGTTAAATACATGTATCCTCTTGACAAATACCTCTTTGTTACAATGAACTTGGCCTTCTCTGGAGACCCAAACAAATAAACCAGCCCAACCGAGAAGCAGGAGTTCGCTGAACTTAAAGTGCTCTTTCTTCGTGATTTCCCTCTAGTCCCTCCTCCACCCAGGGCCACTCAGCGAGAAGCTGACGATCAGTGAGCCTGTGCCTTGCACACATAAAGGGATGCTCAAGCATAGTTCCTGACCATCACGTAAATAATCGAGCTGGCATTTATTTCCTTTACACCGGTGTATGGCAGCGTACCAGTATGTGTCCAGAATATATTAAAAGTTTTGCAGCATTGTAGAATAAGATACAGGGTTTCGGACAACGACGTTGGTTTCAGCCCCACCTATGTTTACAGGCCTCCATCAATCACTTAGCTTTGTAATTGTTTTAATTTAACTGATTCCATCCATGTCCCATGAAAATCGTGGCTTGGCTTTACACCGTGACTCTGCCTGCCCACTCTATGACCTACTGAATCAATTTTGAACACTTACCCAATAAAAGTAACCCACAAACCAGGAGAAGACAATCATCTTCATTATAATTCTCTCTCTCTCTCTCTCTCTCTCTCTCTCCCTCTCTCTCCCCCCCCCTTCATTCTTGGATATACTCATTAATTTTTTTTATCAACAACACAAGCTAGAGTCAACTGGGAAAAAGAAAGTGCCTCATAGAGAGCAAGCTAGAGCAGAGAGAGACTATCTATAATCAATCTGTGTTGGTAACAGAATCTGTGGATTCGTTTCTATAAAGGCGAGCCAGTCACATACAAGAACACAGCCTATTAGACTATGCAGTTACCTCCAATCCTGTTTTCTGGATATACCTCTGCCATGTGACTTTTTATAGGTCATCTCTATAAGAAAGTTCACTTTCTCTGTCCATTGAATTCTAGACTGTTCCTATGAGTTGTTTTGGTCATGTGGCCCTTTTTAAGTTCAGGGGTAACCCCATCTCTTTCTACTGTTTGGCCATGAGGCTTCACAAGGACACCAGCCTAAACCACTAAAGATGAGAAGCAGGAAGAACAAAGATATGTTGCTCAGCAGAGGCGTCCCAAGCAGAAAGCCAATCAGTCACCAGGCAACCTTACAAGACTGGAATAGGCCAACCAGATTCATTCCTCGAAGTTCAACAATGCCGAAAGGGACAAAAAGACCCTCCCAGTCACTCCATAAAGTTGTGAAAAGTAAAGATTTGCTTTTTAGATGTGTCAGTCTTTGTATTTGTTTTGTTGAGGTTGCATGAGACGGGCTTTTCTCAGTCATTCAGTGTGTTTCCAATTCAGAAATTATCTGTCTATCCCTATCTGTTGGTCTGACATTTTCTTATCACAAAGGTGTGCTTGTGACTAGCACAGACTGACCTAACAAACCACCCCAATCCAGATGAGGATGAGAGAACTCCTGTGCTATTTCTGACACTGCTCCAGGTGATAGTAAATAGAAGTCCTCCGTCCTTCTCAGCCCTTTCCATCTGAGATCCAAACTTAAAGTCACTACTGCCTAAGATTTAGGCTTAGAGTAAGAGTGGGAGAAACAACAGGGAGCAGGCGAGAGAGACCACGGGATGAGGAGGGAGGGGAAGGGGAGGTAGAGAGGGAAAAGAAAAAGAGAAAGAATAGAGGAAATGAGCAAAGAGAGGGAAGGAGTGGAGAGAGTGGGGAGGGGAGGCAGGTCAGCCAAGAGATGCAGGTGAGATCCCTTTTGATGACCTTAGGTGAACCAGACCTAACCACATCTATAGATGCTCAGGCTTTACAGTTACGGTGAGTCTGAGGTAGTTTCAGTTAGACTTCTGGCTCACATCTCAATCCATTCAGGGTTCTTTCTTTAACGTGTTTACAGGGTACCACACAGATAACCTCTGTTCCTTCCACGTCTAAACCCAGATTGATGTGGCCTCTCTGTTAGAGGATCCAGACATCATCAACAGCACCAGATGCCAATGAACAGAGGCCATGGTAGGGCTGCCTTCATTACTAAATGGTAGCATGGGAAGTTATTTCTGGAGAACAGGGCATAGAAGAAATGACAAAAGCAGCTGCTTCTTTCTGTAACTTCACAGAAATCTGCTGTGCTGTCAAGAAATACCATGGATCCCAGCCATCAGACTTGGTGCATGGTGGTCGTCAGGATACAGAAGTTGGCTTGCTTGTCTTGTCTTCCTTGAAACTGCCATTTGCTATGAAAGATCTGAGTGGACATTTGCCGGTTGGTTGGTTGGTTGGTTGGTTGGTTGGTTGGTTGGTTGGTTGGTTGGTTTGCCTATCATTCATTCCATTTATTTTCTTATTGAATGTTTCTTCCATTTGAAAAGTTTCTTCTGGACATAATCTGAGGAGCTAGCAAATGGCCCAATTAAGTCACTCAACTGCCTCCCCTGGGAATGCCTGTATTGAACAGAGTCAGAAAGGGACCTGAAACACAAAATGTTCCTACCATTTCTTACAGAAATCTCATCTCTCCCTAATAAATTCCTTTAGCTACTGAGGCTCAGAATCAAATTCTCGTGCTTTCTCTAAACAGCCTCGTAACAGCGCTGCAGCCTGGGTGCCTTCAATGATCTGTGTTCTCTTTCCAGAGGACAAAGTTTGTGTCTGGAAGCTGTACTAGCCAGGACTCTATCACCAAGTACCCTGACACCACTGTAGGCGCCTGAAGCTAGTTCTGACTTGCAGAATGTCAATGACAATGATCCGGATGGCTTCCAGACCCAGGAATCTAAGGAGTGTGTGTGGATTCTGCACCCTCTTTCTTACTGCAGGGTAGAGCAGATGTTTGCTCCCAGGTGACTTCAAGTGCCACATGTTGAGAAGGACAGATAGAGCCTTCTTCAGCGTGGGTCCTTGAATGACAGTGTGTAGAGAGTGGTTCCTTCCAGCCGTCTTCCCACCTCTGACTTCTGTCTCTACTACCCCCTGAACTTTGTGAGAACCGTCTGTTGTCTTGAGTCACAGTACTTCCAAATGTTATCTGGGATAGCAGTTGCCAGTACTTTAACGCAAGCTCCAGCCAACACAAGCAGAAAGCAAGAGAGGTCTATTAGCATTTTGAAGGCTGAAACAACTGGAGAAAGCCTATTTGGCAGGAGCAAAAGTTACCCAACATTCCTAGCAGTGATCCAGCTGTCCCAAAGCCAGACACTGACCCTCCTCCTCAACCCTCCTCCTCCCGGCTCTCTCCTCAGCAGCCACAAAGACATTTTCTCTCTCTTCCCATAGAAGAAAACATACCAGTAGGGATGGATTAAGTTCTGAGCTCAGTGCTGTCTCACAAATGACATCATGGAGAAATCTTAACACCTCTGCCTTCAAAGGGACTCTGTGTCAGAAAGACCCGGATGGGACAAGCTCAAGGAAAGAAGTGATGTGTCCTGTGAGACGCACTAATTGGCAGTGCAGAAGGGCTGTGGCCCTGATTAATGTGCATGTGTTGAGGTGTGTCTTCAAGGTTCTGGATTTTCCACAACTGACCTTATCATCTATATTCATTGAAATATTTTCCCTGCCTTTTTCTTGTAGTTCTTTTAATAATAATTAATTATCCTATAAACAATGGGTAGCCAGAGGAAGAAGGTGTGCCTGAGTGCCTACGTGTGTGTGTGTGTGTGTGTGTGTGCATGTGATCTTTGGAGGAAACCTGTTTGAGGGAAAGGTATTGGTAGAAATAAACTCCTCACTCTAACCACAGCTTTGCAGTGTCCCCTATACAAATGCATGTTCCCTATACAAATGCAGTGTCTCCTATACAAATTGCTCCCATGTCTACAACTGCCTGGAAAATGTGGCTGTACTGCTGACTTTAAGAAAGATGCACAGAAACCTAGGAGCAAATGCTCGCAGTGGTCTGGATGGCGGGGTTGATCAGGGCATCTGCCGCTGCTGTGACAAACTGAACGTTGTCCTACAGTCCATGTCCTCTCATATTGTTCCTTACTGGCTAGTGATTCCCACACAGAACCTACCTCTTCCAGCTACAAAGCAAGAAAAGAGATGGAACCCCCCCACACACACATACACACACCAGTTAGTTTCTTGTGCTCGGTAAATCCAACGTGCTTTAGATCAATATAAAAAGGAAAACGCCTTCACGTTGAAGCAGTTGGAAGTGCTATGCTCTGCTCAAAACCATGCGGTTTCATACAGCCTTGATGCAGAGAAGGGGACACTTCTGTAAGACTCCTGTATGCCCTGGTTTCCTTTGGAAGCCTGCATCCCTCAAAGTTTTGAAGGTTATTTTAGAATTATTTTGGGGTCATTACTAATACCCCCCCCCCCGGCCCCGTCCTTCCAAAGATGGACTCTGAAAAGACTCTCCTGGGAACTGGTTAACTCAGCCTTCCTGAATTACTGGCACATTTGTATCCACCACCTCTCTTGAACGTAGCCTGTAAATTTGGCAAATATTTCTCTCCCCCAGGTACGTAGTGTGTGTTGGCGCTTTTCTTCTCTACGACCTCTCTGTAATGTGAAGCAACTGGCTGGCTGGGCTCCTACCAACCTAAGAATTGACAAGTTCCATAACTCCTATTCCTATCAACACGGAAACCACCCTGTATTTGCCAAATTACTTCTTTTTTTTTTTTTGAGATTTGTATTTAGAATTATTTGAGACGTTTTGTAGCAAGAATATTAAAAACACGCAAAGGTAAGGTGGCGAAACTGTGTGTGATTATGTGTTTGATTTTGTACAGATCTTCAGATAACGGGTTCTTAAGGGAGCTTAAGAAATATTATCTGCTGATATCTTTGATGGTTTTTGAAGCAAATTACACACACTAAGAACAAAATGTAAACTCTTGTCCCCTGGATGCCATAATGTCTCCTTTTAAGCCACCTTGTCGAGAGCCATTCATAATATTCCTAACTAGGTTCATAACTCTCTTTTTGCTCAGAGATTTCCTACCCATTAGAGATCATAAATAAAAGTACGCCAAGATAACCATGTGAAGAACAGACTTCGGCTACGACAGCGTCTTGGATGATGCCCAGTATGCTTGTTCCCAAGTTTTATAAAAGCGTTCTTTTCTTTCTTCAGATTCTCAAAGCCCCCGCTCACCTAATTGGTCAATGCCCTGCACATTTTCCATTTTCTAACACAAACCTCCTTTGAAGCGATAAGGTTAAAAAAAACCACATAGACATTTTCTACTTCAATTCCCCATGTTACAGTTCTGCACACACAGCTTAATGATATATAAGGTTTTAACACAAATCATTAGCGAACTGAGATCTGGAGTTTGAAAAGCTGAGGTCTAACCTTAGAGAATTTACCTTGCATTTTTAAGTTGCTAGTCAAAGGAGCGTGGTTTGAAAGACCGCAACACATACACACCCTGGTTTTCTTTGATCATTTGTCTAGCTCCATCAATACTATGTGGAAAAAAGAAGAGGGGAGGGAAGAAGAAACAGAAAGAAGTGGAAATGGAAAGAGCACAGGCTAGTTTTTCATCTCTGTGCCAAAATACCTTGGCACGGAAAGGGAGGAAGACTTGTTGGCTCATGGTTACAAAGTCTCAGCCAATCACAGTGGGGAGGGTGTGGCCAAGCAAGTCTTAGTAGCCCGGAAGCCAGAAAAGAAGTTCTGGAGGAGGTAGGGGGCTTCTACCCTTTTATTTTATCTGGAACCTCTACTTGTAGGCTGATGCTGCCTCCATTCAGCGTAGGACTTCCACTTTAGTTAATCCACTCTAGAAATTCTCTCATAGAAACATCATGAGCTGTGTTTTAGTCGTGTCTTAGTTTGCTTCCAATGCCATGAAAAATACCATGATCGAAAGCAACTTAGGAAGGGAAAGGTTTAGTTGGCTTACAGATTATAGTCGATCGTCGGAAGAAGCCAAGGTGAGAACTGAAAGGCAGAAACTGAAAAAGAGGCCATGGAAGGTCACTGTGTACTGGCTTGCTCAGCGTGCAACTCAGAACTACCTGGCCAGGGGTGGTGTGGTCACAGTGCTCGGGGCCCTTTCGAATAAATTGTTAATCAAGAAGAAAAATCCTACACACTTGTCCAGAGAACAAATGAAGGCATTTTCTCAACCGATGTTCTCTCTTCCCAGATGACCCTACGTTTTGACAAGTTGACAAAAGAGAAGAGGAAGAAGAAGAGGAAGAGGAAGAAGAAGAAGAAGAAGAAGAAGAAGAAGAAGAAGAAGAAGAAGAAGAAGAAGAAGAAGAAGAAGAGGAGGAGGAGGAGGAGGAGGAGGAGGAGGAGGAGGAGGAGGAGGAGGAGGAGGAGGAGGAGGAGGAGGAAGAGGAGGAAGAGGAGGAGAAGAAGAAGAAGAAGAAGAAGAAGGAGGAGGAGGAGGAGGAGGAGGAGAAGAAGAAGAAGAAGAAGGAGGAGGAGGAGGAGGAGGAGGAGGAGGAGGAGGAGGAGGAGGAGGAGAAGAAGAAGAAGAAGAGGAGGAGAAGAAGAAGAAGAAGAGGAGAAGAAGCTAACTCCACAATGAGTCTAGGTGATTCTCCATCCAATCCAGTTGACTAAGACTGGCTGTCAAGAAGGGAGAGACATAAGAATGATGGAGAGTAATTGGGGGTGGGGGGATGAAAAAAAGGATGGTTATTGTCTAATATGTCGAAATTGGACTCTATATATTGGAATGGGAGAGTAGGACAGCTTCTTGTCACTTCCTGTGGATTCCTAACACTATTTGAGACCTTAGAAACTATAGCATAATATCTCAATAACTTAATCTATCTCCTAACTCAGAGCAATGGGCTCTGGATTTTCACACTTATGAGAAATTAAGTTGAATATTTGAGGTTCAAACACACACATATATCTGTGTATATTTTAATAAAACTCAAGGCCACCTGACTATAATTTCAACTATATTACTGTAGCTTTATGCTATGCGACTTAGAGGAGAAGTAAAATGTAATGGTCTCACTGAAACAAAAATCTAATTTTCAGTGAGTAAAGAATATGAGAAGTCAACTGAAGATGTATACAGATTTTTGTAGGTGTGTGTTTGTGTGTCTGTGTGTGCGTGTTGCCCACAAATCTGTTATTCCCTGCCCCTCTGTGTCTAGAATAGGGTCTTATAATCTAGAGCATGGGTCTTCAGCTGATCCGTGCTGATGATATAAAATGCAAGACATCTCCATTAAACTGTGGAGTCAGGTAGTAAAAATTTTCTTTTTTGTCTGTGCTTTCTCTAGTTATACAGGATACCTTAGAGCTATATTCACAGAGAAGACTTCAGTTAGGGAAAAAAAATAATCCCTTCATTTGTTGGTAGTATAGTATAGTATCGATAAAGTTCTAAACTCAGTTTCCACAAACCAGGCAAGACTACAGGCAGGATTCTGCCATTCTGCTGTATGGGCAGTTGTTGCATGGCGAGTATGTGGAATTTTTCACTCATGATATGATGCCTGCAGGTCTACCTGGAAGGCCTTTTCCAGTGCAAAGCACTGAGGAAGCCGATCTTTACAGGAAAGATGCTCTTCTCTGCACAGAGACTGTGGTGAATGGAGACTTGCCCACCATGCTCTGTGGGTGATCAGAGGGGAAGAAAGTGGAGATCCTGAGAGGATACTGCCTCTTCCCTCCCCTTCTGCCAGCCTCATCACATCAGCAAACTCTCGCCCTACAGTTCATCCCCCACCTGTAGCTACATGCATAAGTCAGTAGATGTGTTTGGCTCTTTTTTGATTTTTTTTTTTTTGAAAAGCCGATTTTCTGAACTCAACTTCAGCTGAAACCTTTCCCTCTCTCGCTTTCTGTCAGTCCGTAAATAAGTGTCACGTACTTTTTAAAAATTCAGCGTTCATCTGACACACTAAGCTCTAAGCTTGGAAAGTGTTCTCTGAGCGCTGAAATTTCCAGAGCTGTAATACGATGCACAGCGATATTTAAATCCCAAAAAGGTAATGTTTCACATGCTAAGAAAATTCATTTAAAATATAGATAAAGTATAATTTCAACGATATTACTGTAGTTTTATGCTACGCTACTTGGAGGAGAAATAAAAGGTAACGGTCTCACTGAAGCAAAAATCTAAACTTTCAGTGTGAGTAAAGAATATGAGAACCCAATTGAAGATGTATACAGATTTTTGTAGATGTCAATAATCCCAAATATTTTTCTTTAATCACTAAAGCAAAGTGTTCATAAAGATATCCCTAATTATCTGTGCGTTTCCTTCCCCTCTTATCATTCAGCACCAACTCTTCTCGCTTCCTGTCAGCAGTTATTTTCTGTCTGCCGTTCAGCCTGCTGATGTCAATCTCTACAGGCAGATGCAGCTAAACCTTCGGTCTGGTTGAACCTCACCGGGGAGCAGGGAGGAGAAGGCAGGGGTGTAAATGAACTCAAAGGAGATTGCCAATGGCATCGCTGCCGCTGCGGAACAGAAAACTGCGTGGTAAAAGGACGTCAAGCAAACAGCCGTGACTTCGCACACCTTTTAAACATGAACCATTGTGAGCTTTGGGCCAAAGAAATCACAGGTGATGCTTATGCTACCTCAACAGAAAGAGAATGCTCACTTTGCCTTGCACACGTTCAAAGAAAATCTGGAAATAGTCTTTCCACCTCAGAATACATTCTGTCTTTTCATGTCTCGCCTTAAATGTTTTCCCCTTGCTATTAGCATCTTTAAATTTACACCAAGATGAGCAGTGCCTCTTGAGAGCTGCATCCTTTTTTATCCTTTTTTTTCTGAGACTCGTGTAAAAAAACAAAAAACCAAACAAAGCAACCACTACATCTTTCTCTCTAACTTAAACTCCCATGCCTTTGGACCAGCATCTTCCTCATCCGCTATTTCCAACCCACTGGTAGCCACCATTCCTATTTTTGATTCCCATGAGATTGAATGTTTTCTATTCTACATATAAGTCAAGTTACACAATATTTCCCTTTGTGGGCCTATCTTATTTCACTTAGCATAACTTCGCATAATAGTCCCCAAATTCCTTCATTTAGTTGACCTAATATCAAATAAGAACAAAAAAATATATAATTAAAAAAAAAAAGAGATGAGGTGCTACTAAAAGGTAGCTTCAGGCAGGACCGGGTTCAGTAAAAGAAGAGGAGAGCGAGAGAGAGAGAGAGAGAGAGAGAGAGAGAGAGAGAGAGAGAGAGAGAGAGAGAGAGGAGAGAAAACATATATATCAGTATATGTGAGATATATCTCAGAAAAGAAGAATCATTCATGCCTTATACAATAGAGGTCGGATAGTCCAAGAACCACTGTCTCCATGCTAGAGAGGCTGCGAACCCTGTAGCTTCTCAGTCCATAAAGTTGGATGTCTCAGTGGTCCCAATATGGTGCCGACTACTTGGAAGAATCCTTGACAGTCAGTGGTCTCCTGTCTACATTTAAAGTCAAAGATCCTTGATTCTGATGTCAGCAAACTTTGGCAGCAGCGGCGGATAGCAGCAGCAGCAGCAGCAGTAGGATAGATACCTTCAGAAGCAAGAAGTAAAAGATAGTAGGCAAAGAATGCTGCTTTTTTTCTTGGGTCATTGTATCTAAGAAAGGGTCTTTTTCCCTTCAACACTCCCAAGGTGCCCTCACAGATCTGCTCTGTAGTATGTCTTAGTCAATCCCAGGTCTGTCAACCTGACAATTGAGATTAACTATCCATCATGGTTAGCTCTGATCATCAACTTGATAGAACCCAAACTCACCTGGGAAGAGTCTCCATGAGGCTTATATATGTTGGGTTGGCCTATGAGTGTCTTTGTGAGAAGTTGTCTTAGTTAACTGATACGAGAAGCCCTAGCTGACTGTGAGCAGAACCATTCCCTAGACAGGAAACGTGTAACAGCAGAAATCTCAAGCTGGGCACAAGTAAGTGAGCAAGCGAGTGAGCGAGCAAGTGTGTATCTCTGCTCTTGTGAGTGTGACTTGACTAGAGGTTTCAAGTCTTTATTGCCTGACCTTTCCCAAAATAATGGACGAAAATCTAGAATTGTTAGTTCAAATAGCCCTTCTCCTCTAAATTGCTTTTTGTCAGGGTGTATTACCACAGCGACAGAATGAAGCTAGAATACCATCACAATGGCCTACCTGAAACTTGAAATACAGACGAGAGTTAGGAGTTTGTTTTTTGTGTGTGTTTCTTTTTAACCTCAAACTCTTCAACTTTATGTGTGCCCACACAAATGTTCTTCCTATAATTTGCTAACCTTCCAGTTCAATGCCTTTCCTTCTTTTGTATGACATGATAGGGATCCTTGCTTGTGACTTAATATAAAATCAGTTTTTAATTTAAAAAATGGAAAAAGCCGAAGGAGTGGGTGGAGAAATGAAGGGGTGAGAGAGTGAATTACTCATCTGCAAGAAGTTGGCTGTGCTGAAGAACTATGCAATGTTATCTCACCATATGTATTTTTGCAAACCATTAAGGTGACCGGGAAGATGAAGCCCATGAAATTTAAGCATCATTTTTAAACAAAGATAAAGCAATGTTGGTTATGAGGCATCTCATCCAAGAACTAATGCACTCATAAAAAGAAAAAAATTATAATTCCACAATTAAAATACATCACACTATATCACAGAATAGTACCATAAAAGAAGTGTTAAATAACTCAGACACCATAAAAAAAAAGAACTCCCTACCTAAAATAAGCTATTGAAGCCATGCAAGAGAATTTTTCCTTCAAAGATATGCTTCCTTCTTTAAAATATCCACTTATTCTCAAAGAAATTAGTTTTACCTACATAGTTGAACATTCCAGACATAAAACTTAACTGTGGCCAATAGGAGCCATTGTTGCAGAATGTTGTGTCCCGTGGTTTTGTAATAGGAAAACTCTTACCAACAATCCTAAAAGTTACAGCATCCATGGAAAAGTACATCACACAAAACATTAATATCAGAGTCTCTCGGTTGACAATTAAAAGGCAAAGCCTACCTCGGAGCAAGGTGTAAGACGCTTATGCATGCATGCATGTGTGCGTGCCTGCATGTGTGCATGCCTGTGTAGCTGAGAATGACTCTTTCTTTTCTCATCTGTGTGCAATCTTTATTACAAGATGGCTGTGCTGCCCGCTGCCATTCACGGATAGTAAGTGGGATGACTGGAGCAACAACAGACCTATATTACGACACACTTTGAGATGTAGGTAAATGTTTCTTAAAGCTGAAACTGTAATTTAAAAATATCAAGACAACTTTATATAAGTTATGAGTATGATATCCACTATGAAAAACTGAAATAAAGATTACAAATCGATGGGAGAAGAAAAATAAGAGTCTGCAGAACCACCTCAGATATGCACAAACTTACAATGGTGATTTCACCACACACCTTGTAATATTTACTTCCTATTAAAATTTTATTGTAAAGATCCCGAAACCATGACCAGCTTTATCCACTTTAACCTGTGAATTTTGTAACTTCACTTTCCTTAACAGCGGAATACTATTGCATTATGTCCATGTACCCCACTTCCATATCCATTCATCCGTTGATGACCATCTAGACTGTTCCCAGTGTTTTGTAATTATGAACAGAGAAGCATCAGTGAACATGGATGAGCACATGTCTCCATGGTAGAATGTAGAGTCCTTTGGGCAAATGCCCAAGAGTGGTAGAGATGGAACTTGAGGTGGATCTATCCCCAGCTTCCTGAAGAACTGGTTTCCATAGTGAATGGACAAGTTTGCACTCCCACCAGCGATGAATGAGTGTTCCTCTTCTCCTGCATGCCAGCCAGACTGTACTATCATTTATTGTACTGAATCTTCACCATTATGTCTGGGGTAAGATGAAACCTCAAAATAGTTCCAATTTTCAATTCCCTGATGGCTAAGGATGTTGACCATTTATTCAAATGTTTCTTGGCCATTTGCGTTTTGCCTTTTCACAATTCTGTTTACTTTTACTCCCTATGTTTAAAAATGAGTTCTTCCTTTTATTATTGTTCAGTTGGGGGTTTGCTTTTGCCTTGAGTTCTTTATATACTTTAGATGCTAAGCCTCTATCAGATGCATAATTGGTAAATTCTTTTAAAACTCCCACTCTGTAGGCTGCCATTGGCTTGACTGATGCTGCCCTTGGCTATACAGAAGGTTTTTAACTTCACAAGGTCCCATTTACTCATTGCATCTTCATACCAGTGCTCTCAGTGTCCTGTTCAGAGAGTGTCCTTTCCTATACCAATGCATTCAAGCCCATTTGTTTGCTCTCTCTTCTATCATCTTCAGGATATCTGGTCTTACATTGTGTCCCTTAGGTCGAATTTTGTGCAAGGTAATAAATGGAGATCTATTTTCATTCTTCTACCTGTAGATGTTCACTTTGACCACCACCATTTGTTGAAGATGCTATCTTTTCTCATGTTTCTTTATCAAAAAAAAATTTAAAAAAGCAGATGTCCATAGATGTGTAGAATTATGCCTGGGTCTTCAGTTCTATTCACATTGATCAATATGTCTATTTTTATGCCAATTCCACGTTGTTTATCACCACACCTCTGTCATATACATTGAAATCTATGGGGCTGGAGAGATGGCTCAGCAAGTTAAGAGCACTGACTGTTCTTCCAGAGGTCCTGAGTTCAATTCCCAGCAACCACATAGTGGCCCATAACCATCTGTAGTAGGATCTGATGCCCTCTTCTGGTGCATGTGAAGATAGCTACAGCGCACTCATATACATTAAATAAATAAATCTTTTAAGGAAATAATCTATGATTGTGTTATCTCTTGCAGTGCCTCTTCTGTTCTAGATATCCTGGTTTGGGGAGGTTTTGTGTGTGTATCTGTAAGCATGTGCATGTGTGTATGTGTGTGTGTATATGTGTGTGTTCTTGTGTGAAACTATAAATTGTTTTTCCTGAGTGAGGTGACCCAAATGCCCAAAAGACAAATATTACATGTTTTCTCTTATAAGTGGATATTACCTTTTAAGCTATAAACTTGTGTGCTTCAATCTGAATAACCAGAGGTTAGGCAGAGAGAAAGGGACCAGCTGGAGGAAGGGGTGTTCCAAGAAATGGGAGATAGAGCACTGTGTCATAAAGCAACAAAGGGGAAACTAGAATGCGAGGGTTGAATGGGGAGCAGGGGGGTAAAGAATGGAATCTGGAGAGAAACAACAACCATGAAAGGTCTTTTAAAAAGCTACATGGAAACCAGGTACTGTAGATCTGGGAGGGTTTAAGGGAAGGTGGATATAATCAAAATATATTGTATGAAAACATTTAATAAATTTTTTAAAAGAACTTGAGAACAACAACAAAATCACCCAATGAGTTTAGCCAGACCTAAAGTCAAAACACCTCAGTAAACTTCTATACAGTCAGAATAACCATCTCCAAGCTGTGGAGCTTTGGACCAGACTCAATGATGTTCTTATGGACTTACCTCAGCATTCACATTGACACACAAAAAGAAAAATAAAATTACAACAGTTAAGCTGTAAAAACAATCAGCCTACCTTATGACTCATATGCCCTTCGACCTCCATGTAGCACCTATGGAAAAATAAAATACAACTCAACTCTGAACAAAAATAAGATTACAACATTTGCAGGGAAATATATAGGACTAAGGCCATCCAGTCTCAGAATAAAAAGCATGTTCTCCCTCATATTAGGATCCTAACGTACAATATACACGCGTGTAAATGTAAGCAAATGTACATATGGGGACGGTATAACATGTAGAAAAGAGGACAAAAAATAATAAATATCAGATGAAGAAGAAAGACAGGTCAGCATCATACTAAGATTCTTATGTCAATTTACAACATCTGTCCAGTATCCGGGTGACATTCTGCCATCCTGAAAGAATTCATAATTTCCTAGGACTTGTATCTTTCTTATTCAAAAAAGTCAAGGGTGCTCCCATATACTCATATATAAGTCCAGATTATGGATAAATGTTGTTAAGTGACTCCTGTCATTGATATCCATCCCATCATACTTTCAGTTTAGTGGGCTGTATTTCCAGGAATGTAAAGACTAAAGGAAGTCAAAAGCAAAAAAGACGTGGGAAGAGTCAGCATATTACAGACGTCCCTGACCTCTCCTGATACCTCCATTTAACTCAGTAGTTTGGAAGATTCTATTTCCTTAGCTGTATTCTTAACATTTCTCCCAAGGTTTTCCAGCAGAAGAGAAATCTCTGGCTTACAGATAGAATCATTAACCTTGCGATTAAAAATCCCAGATTTGCTTTTAATCAGACTTACACAAGAGAGAGAAAAAATTAACATCCTATGATATTTTATCCTAAAACATCCTAACATAGCAGAGATTAGGAATAGTCTATGTGTTTTTGCAAGAATTTGACATAGCTTAGTGGTAAAGAATACGGATGGCCTCTGAATCAGACAAAATGGGACTCACAATCCTTAACTGAACATTGCTTTAAAAAAAAGTGTCTGCTTTGGTTGGGGATTTAACCCCTGAAGAACTTCATTCTGAATCTTACGAGGGGCTTATGTTGACCTGTAAACAAGGTCATCCCAGGTATTAAATAAGATAATCCATAAAAAAATGTCTGGCATGGTGCCTGACACACAGATCCATCCTCAGTGTCCTGTAAGAATGGTTCACAGTATGGTCATCCCAAGATATTCCCATCTTTCCTCAGACTGTTCCTAACATGCTGGATGTTCAATCATGAGCCTTGGAGAGGATGGCAATTCTTAGGAATTGTGTAATGCTTTTCAACGGGCAATAAAGTGCTTTTCTGCCCTTGGCATACCAGACTGATCTTAGAAGTGTTTCCCTACTCTGCAATTAAAAACAATGAATTCACGAAATTCCTAGGCAAATGGTCAGAACTTGAAAATATCATCCTTAGTGAGGTAACCCAATCACAAAAGATCACACATGGTATGAAGTCACTGATAAGGGGATATTGACCCAGAATCTCAGAATACCCTAGACACAATCAGCATATCAATAGATTTCTAAAAAGATGGAAGGAGAGACCCCTGGTCCTGGAAAGACTGGATGTAGGGGAACGCCAGGACAGAGTAATGAGAGGGGGTTGAACGGAGAAAAGAGGGAGGGAAGGGGGCTTATGGGACTTTCGGGGAGGGAGGAAACGGGAAAGGGGAAGTGATTTGGAATGTAAATTAAAAAAATAAAATAAAATTAAATTAAAAAAAAAATAAATATAAGTCATACAGTACTAAGGATATGGAAACTTAAATAAGTTGTGATGGTCTAAAAAATGTTTTAAGATATGGAAATGTAATATAAAGGCCTAAGAAAGTGTTTGAGGTCTGAGGATATATAAGTCTAAGTTATGATGGTCTAGGAAGATGTTTTAAGGCTTATAGATATAATTTATAAAAGTATAAAATTTTTTATGTATGTAGAGTTCTAATAAGCTATTATTTGAGCCCTGATAATACACAACTACTATTTTCACAGTCACAAGTTCAAATTTTAAAATTTCCCTTGATTGTCTAAGAATAAAACTATAAACATCTCTGTCCAACCTAAAAAAAAAAAAAAAAAAAAGAAGTGTTTCCCAGATTCCAGTAAAAGTTGCAGACAACATCTGCAGTCACGAAAGGAATGTGGTCTTTAAAAGCTTCCCAAGACAGACCACAGACATAGGCACCCACCTTATCAAGAGGAAATGGGCTCTGGTCTTCTTTGCTGGCCTCAGATCTAGCAGCTGTAAAGCTGAGTCACCATTTTGTTATCTAACCCCAGGCTAACCACTTAACCTCCCCATGACCCCATTTCCTTACTTAAAACTAACTCTGCTCTGGGCCCATTGAAGTCACACCCTCTCCACAATTTGGTGTGATTAAGGTGTCTTGTGGATATTGAAAGATCATTATTCTGTGTACTGGACATACAAAAGAAACCTGTAAAAAGTTCAGAAATCAATCAATCTGCCTTTGCCTTTTGGTGTTTGGGTGTGATTCTAAGTGTTCTGGAATAAAAGTCACCAACTCAATGACAATGAGCTGTGCCTGACACTTCGACCCTAGTTCCTGATGAAGCTGCCTGTGTTGGTGTTTCTTGGAAGACAGAACGGAAGAGACAGAAACCCCTTTGTCAAAGGGGAAATACGAGTCAGTTACTTAGAGAGAGTTAAGAAAAGGATGGATGGAGTGACACACTGCAGAACTGACACCGGATCTCCATTATTAAACGTTACACTGTGCCACTGTCTCTGAGAGGCCTAGGATAATCAATGCAACAGAGGAACCATCTCCTAAACCAGGGAGTCAATCCAAATATTCTCAGACACAAGATGACTGCACACCTCTAAATACTCACAAGGCTTCTCACCATCATGGGAACATCAGTGCTCAGAAATGTATCATGCATGCCCTTGTTCATACAACAACTAGCCCCATGCATGCTGCTGACAAAGAGAGTCGTACGAGAAGCCTGACTGAAGTCTTCAGCACTTGAAGGTTTTCCTCTTTGTCAGAGCTTACAACTGTTTTCTATTTGGAGCTCTAAAATGTCCTTTAGGAGACATCCTGTCTTTTGTCTGTCTCCTTGTTGGTGTGACATCAGTCACATCTTCTCTAGCTGGTTCCCTGCTATAGGATGAAGTAAATACTGTTTGTTCAGCTGCCTAGAAACAGTTCCTCCTGCTTATAATATGGACCTCTTAAGATTTGATTTATACACACACACACACACACACACACACACACACACTCACGGATGGACGTGCCAGGGTCCCTGTGGAGACTAGATGAGGTGAGGGTGTCAGATTCTGGAGCTGTAGGCAATTGCAGGTAGTTGTAGGCCTCCTGACATGGATGCTAGGAACCAAACTTGGGCCCCTCTGGAAGACCAGGACATACTCTTAACCCCTGAGCCATCTCTCTAGTCCCAGAATGGTCTTTTTAAGCTAATGAGAAAACAAGGTAAGAGTTAGGCTTAGCTCCAAGTAAAGATATCCAACTGCAGTAGCTTGAATGCAAGAGGTCAGAGCCTATCAATCAGTGACCCTCAACCTTCCTAAGGCTGTGACCCTTTAACACAGTTTCTCATGTATGAGAAACCCCAGCCATAAAATTATTTTTGTTGCTACTTCATAACTGTAATTTTCCCACTGTTATGAATCACAATGTAAACATCTTCTATGCAGGATATCTGATATGTGACCCCCATGAAAGGATCATTCAACCCCCAAATGGATGTAACACACAGGTTGTAAACCTGATGTAAAGAGAGAGGCATACAGTCCAGGCCAGAGGACTTCACCTGACTGTCCATGACATATGTGATGTTTTCCCCCTCTAAGACAGTGTTTGATTGCGTATCTCAAACTAGTCTATAACATACTATGAATCCCAGGATGGTTTGAAATTCAAGAACCTTCTGCCTTCTCAAGTGGCAGGGTTACAGGTACGTACCATCAGCTATACTTGGCTCATCTATGACTTTTTCACAGGCTATGAGAAATCTATTAAGGCTCTAACCCAGTGGATCTCAACCTTCCTAATGCTGTGACCCTTTAATATGGTTCCTCAAGTTGTGGTGACCCCCAACCACAAAATTATTTCATTGCTACTTCATAACTCTAGTTTTGCTACTGTAATGAGTCAGTGTGTCCTGATATGCAGGATATCCAATATTTAACCCCCAAAAGGGGTTGAGACCCAGAAGTTGAGAACCACTGGTTTAACCACTACCGTCACATTTCCGGCAGCAGCAGGTCAGGAGAGGGGGAATCACAAGCCCACCCTTTCTTACATCATCATCCTGGAAGTCTCAGTTTCTAGTATCTCATGAGCTGGAACCGAGGCACAGAATCATACCTGCACTGAGAAACAATGTGTTCCTGATGGGCACACTGCCACCGCAGATACAGACTTCCATCACTCATGGAGGGGGAATAGGCATTGGCCAGTGTTCCTTAAGCCATGACTCCCAGGAAAACATCACCAGAGATTACGTACGATGCACAGATTTCCGAGATCCTCCTTGGATGTCAAAATGTGGCAATTGTGGGATGAGCAACATCACCTCTGCCCTGCTAAGTCCTAGTAGTTTTGTGCAATATGAAGATGAATGGGCTCTGCAGATTAATGAACACATGCAGACTATGTTTAAAAAGTTTTAGATCAGAGACTTCAAAGGCTTTTTGACTAATTTGATTATTTCTCTGTACCAAAGATATTAGGATTTCTGAACATTTGAGCATATCAGTAGCAAGCTTACTGAATTACCAAGAATGAAATATTAAAGGCAGCAGGCTATCCCAGTGTGGTAGAACTGGCCACATGTGGGAGGCAGGCAAAGTCTCAACCATTCTCTCTAAGCTTGTATCGTCCAGTCTCTTAAAGCTCCCATCCTAACATCAGACCCCTTTACTAGTAGGTGAAAAAATTAAATCTTGAGATGAAACGTCACCAGATGAAAGTTCTATACTAAACTTGAAAACACAAACACACACAGAGGTGGGTTCCTGAGCTCACCTTCGACTGCCACCTCTCAGAATTGCTTGTGATCCACTGTCTTAGAGGGGGACAGAGGCTACCATGAGCAGAGGAACAGACATAGATGTTGGTGGAAGTTTGAAAGACTGAGAAGATGGACAGACTGATGTCTCTGGGTCCATATCTAAATGACCCACTGACCCTGGGACCCTATGTTGGAAAGGTAAAGAGGAGAACTGATCCCATTGAAAAGGGTGTTTTGCTCATTCTGTTTGGCTAGAACAGAGAGTAGGATAAGGAGTCAACGTGAAACCAGTCATAATACTTCTTCACGAAATGCAAGAGGATGGTCTGCTTGATAAGGAAGAGGGTTGGGGGAGGGCTTATTAGAGCTTCTGGTCACATGTGAGTACCTCCTTTGGTTTAGGGGAATTCATGAATGGACTCAGCGCATGGCTAGCAGAGCTTAGGATGCAATCAGAAGGGGAAGGTCAGGTGAGGGGAACACCAGCGGCTTTAGTGGTTTCTGATCTGTACGCAGAAGATAGCACCAATAAGTGGATATTAGCCCAGAAGCACGGAATACCCAAGATACAATTCACAGACCACATGAAACTCAAGAAGAAGGAAGACCAAAGTGTGGATACTTAGGTCCTTCTTAGAAGGGGGAACAAAATACCCATGGGAGGAGATAGAGAGACAAAGTGTGGAGCAGAGACTGAAGGAAAGGCCATCAGGAGACTGTCCAACCTGGGGATCCATCCCATATAAAGTCACCAAACCCAGACACTATTGTGGATGCCAACAAGTGCTTGCTGACAGGAGCCTGATATGGCTGTCTCCTGAGAGGCTGTGCCAGAGCCTGACAAATACAGAGGTGGATGCTCACAGCCAACCATTGGACTCAGCACAGGGTCCCCAATGGAGGAGCTAGAGAAAGGACCCAAGGAGCTGAAGGGGTTTGCAGCCCCGTAGGAGGAACAACATTATAAACCAACCAATACCCCTAGAGCTCCCAGAGACAAAACTACCAACCAAAGAGTACACATGGAGGGACCCATGGTTCCAGCTGCATATGCAGCAGAGGATGGCCTTGTCGAACATCAATGAGAGGAGAGGCCCTTGGTCCTGAGCACCGAGTATTCAGTTGTAGATTAAAGTACATCTGGTGTTGTGGTGGGTGACCCAGAAAATGCCTACATGCCCATCAGCAGCATACGGAGACCTCACAAGACACATTGCCCATCTCCCAGGCAGAACCCAAGGTCTTTAGTTTCAGACATTTAGCTGTATATAATGTTTCTCACACATAGTATTTTCCAAAGAGTTCTAGCAAAGTCACCCAAAACATGGTTGGCAGCCCTTGAAAGTATTGCTGGCATATCCCAGAGTCGTTCCTAATCTCAACCTGAAGTTTCCTTGAGACTTTTGACTTAAATATACTTACGAATTGCATTATGCCCTACCCAATGTTGTATTTGGTGCTTGCCACTTTCAACAGCATTCATACGAGCCTGCTGTAGCCTCAGCTTGTATCTTCTATACCCAAGGGAACCTGGGAATTCTACTTAAGAACTGAAAACATGCTCCAACACACAAACCAGGGTGAATTGTCTTAAACCTGCATGAATGTGTTTATATGCCACTGGATCATTTCTGACCCTGTTGAGGTACATTTATCTCTTTGGTGTTATTAAATTCTGCTTTACCGAACATACTTTGGGGGTGGGGAGTCTCCTCACTTCAGAGGCAGAGGGTGAAAGTGGAAAGACTGTAGTCTGCCACACGGCCATTCTCACCAACAGGAAAGAAATATAGAAAAGAGAACCTATCAAAAGGCTCCCCTGAATGATCACCAATGCAGAGGGACTTCAATGAGGAGGGACTGTGAATAGACACTTCCTTCAAATGAAGGTGATTCTGCAACTTTACCCAGAAATGCAGGCTCCACTCAACTCAAGCCGTGGGCTGACTCCTTTTCTTGCAACTGTGACAGAACACAGAGCAGAAACCATTTCATGGCTTAAAGTTTACATTGGTTCATAGTATTCAAAGGATTTCAGTCTGAGATGGCTGAGATAGCACAGCGGCAGAAGGAGTTTAGTCTAGCAATGTTGGGAAGAGGCTCTGAAGGCTTCCTGGTACCATGGATGGGGAAGCAGAGAACACAGGATTAACGGAAGAACATAAAGCCCTCATCATAATGAAAAAGACCCTCTGAAGACCTTTGTCTTGGGTCAGGAGCGGGAAGAAGAAGTCAGAAGTATGTAGTCTTTACTATTTATCTGTGCCCACCCCCATCTGTCTGCCTTTCAGGAATCTAACTCCTAGTCCCTCACTCTCAAAGACCTTCCCCTAGTGACCTACTTCTACCTGGTAAGCTTCTCTCTTCTCTCATGCTCAACACCTGTGCAGAATAAGTCACAAAACCTAGTGGTAACTACTATTTCTCCTGATGTTCATAGATAAATGTGTAACAAAGCAAATTTACACATCACACAAAAATTATAGATTACATAGGAAATTGGAATGTGTGATTAATAGTTTTAGAACAATATGGCCAATAATCTTGTGCAAAAAATAAATCTTAGTGTCAGTAATGGTATTTGTTACCCTTAAAGTTAATACACATTTATGTATAATTGAGCCCCCAAATCATAAACTATTACTCAGTTATAAATGAATCTTCACCCTAAGAATATGCTTAATTTTTTTCTAAATTATCATCAGGCAAATTTAAATGTTTTACATTTCCGATAGAAAATGCTTACTTATCCAGAGACTGCCACTATCCAAGTTTCAGAAATAGTGATCTAGTGGGAATTACTTACAGAACAGGGGATGTGCAGCTGCGTTACATGAGTGACACACCCAAAACCTACACTCCTGGGGCCCGCCACATGTCTCACAGACAGCCTGTCCAGTCAGCAAGTCCCCTCTCCCAGTGATAACTGTTCAGTGTTTTGAAGTAGGGGCCTTGTGGATCTTGTAACTCTGATTTTCCAGAGCCTCGTAAGTTGCACTGGCTTCCTGACTCTCTCTCCAACCTCTCTCTCTCTCTCTCTCTCTCTCTCTCTCTCTCTCTCTCTCTCTCTCTCTCTCTCTCTCTCCCTCAAGGAGAGAATGTTGCAGTTAAGAGAAAATAGAGGCATAGCACTGTCTGTCACTAAGATGTCCCTAAAAAATACGTTCAATGCATCAGCGGAATTCATCCGATTCCGCAACCCCGGTGCTCACTGAAATAGTAAGAAACTCTAGAATGCCAAGAGACCTGTAACAATCTAGACTTGATCAAAACTAGAAACTGTCTCTTGACCTGCCATTAGACAATCCCTCCGCTGCTGGGAAACCCAGTTTGAAGATCACAGACCCCAGAAACTGTGGGACTGGAGATGGAGGTGACCAGTCACTTGCTTTGGTTTGTATTTTCATTTTCTTGAAAAGTTCTTTCTGAACCAAAGAGATACAGAGGCTGTTTACTAATGATTTTCAATGCGGTGGCTACTGACGTGTAAATGAACTCCACAACAGTCTGAATGTGAAGGGACGGCATTGGCTAACATTAGTGGTTTCATTTTTCTAGTAGCTGAGGAAGATCTGGGGAAGCATTAATTAATCGGGGCCACCAAACTTCTTCCTGTTCTTTTCTCTTTTTTTTCTTTTGGCTAAAGTTCTTTTTTACAAAATATGAAAGAAAATATGGACTGAGTGTTGGAGTGTATACCTGGGAGTCCCTGTGCTCAAGAAGCAGAGGCAGGTGGATCACGGTGAGTTTGAGGCCAGCCTGCTCTACATAGAGAGTTCCAGGATAGCCAGAGCTACATAGTGAGACCCTATCTCAAAAATATGTGTGACTAGATAAATAGACAGACAAATAGATATGTTTACAACAAGCATAAACTATAAAATAAGCAAATATAATTTTAAAAGCCTCTCTTTTAGAAAGAAATAGATAATGCTTGTGAAAATACTAAAAAAGGAGAAATGTGTGATTGTTTTGCAGTCCCTGCAAAGAAGATAAATAGTAATCTACTCTCCATACAGAATTTCAACAACTGACAATATTACTTGTTTCATGATCCTAAGGGACAGAAGCAGTCCTGTAAGAATGGAAGAAATTACATAAATAATGTTCCTTCTCCTCATAAGACTCAAAAGAGAACTTGTTTTAAGTAAAAGTTTTCCCATTGAAATTTACAATTTAAATAGGGCTTTCGTGATCTTTCTCAAATTCTCTTTTTAATAAAACATAATCTAATCATAATAGGAAATGCCCGGGGAAGGAGCTCAGGGTCCTAGGATGATCTCTATCAACCTTAATTTTCTCGTCGAGTTGATACCTCATCAGTCAATCAAAATTGTTTGAGGTACTGACTGGGTGAAAAGCAAATCTTTTTCTGTTTTTTTCTCTCAAAGTGGAATTTTTCAGTATAATATGTCAATATAGAGATAGAAGATGATTGATGGACAATGCAGGCATTGATGAACAACAAACAGGCATGCGAGGAGGAATGCTTGGAAAGAGAAGGTTATGTTAGGACATGCAAAATAAAGGACGCCATCTTGTTTTTGGTGTCACAGAGATCTTGGGGATTCAGGAAGATCACTAGATGATGGAGTTGGCCCAGGAACATAAAAGTGTCTTCACCTCATGTACCCTAGCACCACACTCATCACCACCACACTCATCATGGAGATTTCTCTTCTCCATGTCAAGGCTGTGGTCATTGTACACACCGAGACCACCTTTCAAAGGGCTCTGTGGACTCCCAGGCTCATTCCATTTCTAGTTTGTGAACTGACTGACTGACTCCCATATGCACCTGAAACATTACCACATGCCATGATGTTAGATGCTGTGGGGGGAAGACCCTGTACAGCCTACACTGTGCCATTTTTAATTTTTAGACCTCTAAAATTGTGATCTCAATAAAAATATTTTTTTCCTTATAAAATTAATTGCATTCCTTCTTGGCCTGTTGGCTAAGATCAAGTATATAAAGTTGGCTACCTTGGGTGTTTCATTGCAATAGTGTCAAACTGGGAAATGCAGAAACACTGTTCCACATGTCAACTAACATAAAGCAAGCAAAAGACAAAATTAAATATAGCAATTTGCCACCACAAGTCAATCTAACCTAACTTCAGATGCTTATCTTTCAGGAAAATGTAATCAATGATATACTCACCTGATGGTGAATTTATTGAATGTGAGCTAAGGATGCCTGTAAGTAAATACATACGTCCCAAGTGTCAAGTATTTTTCGTTCATTTAGGAGAGACATTACATAGAGACATATAAATCTACCCATCCTTGACAATAACTTGTGACTGTTAGCATTTAGTCTAGGCTCCACCCCACAGTTACCTGGCAACAGCCAGGTGTGCCTGAATCACTATAAAAGGGGCTGCTTGCCCCCTCCTCTCTTTCTCTCTCTCTCTTGCCTTCTTAATCTAGCCCTGTCCTCTCCCTCTTGCCCCCCTCTCTCCCCATTCTCCTCCCCCCTTTCTTTCCATGTGCTTATGCCAGCCTCTACTCCCCCGTCTAAGCCTTTCTCTGCCCCTACTACCCTCTCAACTCCCCTCCCCGTGCCCTGAATAAACTCGATTCTATATTATACCACAGTGTGTGACTGGTCCCTCAGGGGGAAGGGATGCCTCAGCATGGGCCTGTGGAAGAAGCCCCTTCCCCCACACCTGACTACACATCCACCAAACATCTTCCTTCTCTCCAATCTTTTTATAAAACACAACAGAGGCTGCACAGGAGTGGGCTTAAAACGTGCTCTCCAGAAGTCATTTATCGGTGACCTTAAAAAACAAATTGAAGGTAGCAGACTGAGTAACATCCGCACAAGTAATAATTTACTCTTTTCTGGCTCTTCATTTTCATTATGGCTTCCACACATATTCCAAAGAGGGTGCAGGTCTCGTGGTTATCTGCAAGACTGACCTAATTTAAAACAGATGTCATATCTCACTAAGGAAAAGAAGGTTCTGTTTGGAGAACTGCTGAAGGATTCAGGCAACCTTGCTCCTGGCAGCCCTGAGGCAGAGCCCACAGGCCGTACCAGGCTAGGAGGTTTAAAGTAGAAGGTAGACCTCAGGCACACCCAGTGACTCTTTTCTCTTTCTCTCTTTCCTACCCACTCCCTACCATTCTCCAGACTCTAAGAAAAGGGGCCAATAAACTAATTCACACCAAGGTGTAAAAACTTGATAAGATGGCTAAGGGATATTAACAAGGCCATAAGCCAAGGGAAAACATCCCAGCAATGAGAACAGAGGGAAATCTTGAGCCAAGCAAGGGGGAAATAACCTCACCAGTTCTCTCCAATTAATTTGTCCCCTGTCCATCACAGAAGACAAGAAGAATGACCACTACTTTCTAGCATGTGTGATTCCTGTGGACAATTTGAGTGTCCTAACTAGCGACAGGACTAGTGTCCTGTTCTATCCTTTCCTGCATCCCATTTGTGCTACTCACTAAAACTTCTCAGCAGTATGCTCAGAATACCACCCACCCCACACACTGAAATCTCCAAAGCTAAATGATGAGATGCATCCAAATAATTAAGGAAGTAGGCTGTTAGAGAAAGTGATAGATGAGATAGAGAGATGATAGATCGATGATAGATAGATAGATAGATAGATAGATAGATAGATAGATAGAAGATAGATAGATAGATAGTACACAGATGAAAGATAAATGATAGATGGATAGATAGATAGATAGATAGATGATAGATAGATAGATAGATAGATAGATAGATAGATAGATAGATAGATAGATAATACACAGATGAAAGATAAATGATAGATGGATAGATAGATAGATAGATAGATAGATAGATAGATAGATAGATAGATAATACACAGATGAAAGATAAAAGATAGATAGATAGATAGATAGATAGATAGATAGATAGATAGATAGATAGTACACAGATGAAAGATAAATGATAGATGGATAGATAGATATATAATACACAGATGAAAGATAAATGATAGATGGATAGATAAATAGATAATACACAGATGAAAGATAAAAGACAGATAGATAGATAGATAGATAGATAGATAGATAGATAGATAATACACAGATGAAAGATAAATGATAGATAGATAGATAGATAGATAGATAGATAGATAGATAGATAGATAATACACAGATGAAAGATAAATGATAGATGGATAGATAGATATATAATACACAGATGAAAGATAAATGATAGATGGATAGATAGATATATAATACACAGATGAAAGATAAATGATAGATGGATAGATAGATAGATAGATAGATAGACAGACAGACAGACAGACAGACAGACAGACTGACGACAGGGGAAACAAACCTGCAACAAAGAGAAACAAAACTATCCAAATAACAGAACAAAAGAAACTGAAGTAAGGCACTGCTCAAAATGTTTCCTTTGCTAACAGTAAGTAGCAAAGCTTTCAGGTAGAGAGCTACATTTACTGACGGTCTAGATCCACTCAAATTCCAGTTTCAAAATTCTCAAAGAAGAATTCCTAGTGGATCGGTCCTACAGGGCTCCTACCCTGCTGTCTGTCTTCCCCTTTGTGCCAAGCCACCCCAGACCCAGCCTTAGAGCCCTCTCAGACACAGCTTAATGCCATGAGAGCACAGTATGGGGCCCTGGTTTCCTGAGGCCCACAGTGAAAATAAAGCCATGGAATTGTTTGCAAGAGCTTTAAAAAAAATCATTCCTTTGGCAATGTTAATGCTACACTTGGAGACAGTAGAACAGCAGGAGAGAGAATTCTATCCATCCAGCCGCCTAGGAATGACCTCCTTGCTTTGCCCCAGCAGTCATTTCCTCCCCATGAGAACATCTCCCCCAAGGCAGGCATAGTCAGCCATTCAGCCTTCATCTTTCACCCACGTATCATCTTTTAAAATATCTAACTAAATAGTCAAAGACCGGTGGCAAGGAGAAGAGCGCTTTTAATGTAATTTAATATGACTTCAGAAACCACAGCCAGGAGACAAATACATCCGTGGATGCATTTTCCTTTTAGAAAGACCAAAATCTACTCATCGTGAAATCCTCTGTTGCAAGCATGTCCCAAAGATTGCAAAACAGAAGCCAGATTCGCCAGCTTCTTCCTCACTAGACAAGACTCACCCTGTCCCTCGGAGCAGGAGCAGACGGCAATCCAAGTGTTTGCACCCTGACTCACAGGGCAAGCTACAGAGAGCAAATGGGGAACTCAAGGAAGCAAGGGACTGGAGGGCCTGGCCCCTGCTGTACCAGCCAGGGCACAGTACAAAGCCACTTGGATAAGGCTCCAGCACTGAGCTCCGTGCTTCCCCTGAAGTAAGCATAGGGAAAGCGGGGAGCATCGAGACACACAGACACTGGCCGTTTCTTTGCCAAACCCTTGGGCAAGCTGGATCCGGTTTCCATGATTTAATTTGATTCTGGGCTCCCGGCTACAGTGGTGGATGAGGCCCAAGCTCCCATTAGAGCTCCGTATCCTTAGCGGTTCCCAGGAATTTGAGTTGGTTCTACTACCTTCATGCTCTTGATGTCGAGACCACATGCCCTTCCTTCTCCTGTACCAACATTCAGACAGCTTCCAAGCGGGTCCCTGGAGACTTTCCAGCTAGAGAGAGCCATATATTAAGCATGAGTCGCTTATTCTTACACAGACCTGAACAGAAACTGGCGCCGCAGCAGGGTCGGGCTCGCAGCACCCCAAGGAGCCACAGGCTCAGACGTACAGAATCCTCAAAGTCTCATATAGTCTCTCTGGAAGGCTCGTTTTAATAATTTTATCCTAAAAAAAGTAAAACAAAATGCATTTACCTAATCACCACCCATCTTAAGACTCCCTGTAACTCTCTTAACTCTGGCTATCCGAAACATATCAAGGCTCCAAAATTAATTAAATTTTAGTCCGGTGTGGTGTCTCCATGGTGGAGCATGAGCAGTAGTACTTTGATCTTGGGTGGTAATAAAATGTACCACAGATCCCACCTTCCCGCGTACAAATTCCCTGTGTGGGACATTGAGTCTACCGGCACAAGAATCTTTCCACCCCATGGAAAGTTTATAGAAGATCGGAAACACCATGAACAACCAGATAAAGAAACAAAAATCAGAACCATCAAGGATTCCTCAGACCTGGAAAAGGTTTTGAAAAGTAAATTTACACCATTTCAAAATTTATACCACCAAAATTTTTACCAACATTGTTAAGAGGTTACAGAATAATGCATATTGAATTGACTCTTCCAGACAGACAGACAGACAGACACACACCAGGTCCCATCAAAATTTTCATGAGTTAAAGAACAGTTGCCTGGTTCATTGTTTTCTGGTAGGGCTCCTTGGGAAGCTTGCCACAGCCACAAAAATTCTCCTTCCTGGTACTGGTAGCATCTGTCTGTTGCCATCTGGCCTTGGTACCCAGCAAATGTGGACACAGACGCTTGTGGAACGAGGTACCTCTCAAAGCAATTGCCCGTCTGAGACACAGTAGCGTTTTTTGTTGGTTCAGCCAAACGGTTCCCATGGAAACTTCTTCTATTAAGAATGCTATGAATTCTACATGTATGGATCCAGTGCATGCCCCACTGTCAACAAATGCAAATTCGTGAATATTACTAGAAAACAGAAGTCCCCGAGTAAAGGTGAAAATCTGACGCGAATCAACTTCCTATGAAAAGCACATTACAATGCAATTCCTTAAAGAAACAGCATTCCTCGGTGACTGTGGAAAAAAAAAGCAGAATCGAGGTGGCTTTTCAAATATGCGGCATTCTAATTTTACCCAAGCTAAATAATTGTATGCTATTATAATAATACACATGATTACTAGGTAATAATAGGGTCGGATTCATACTCTAAGCACTTTACAAACTACAAGTGCATTGGCATTTGCAGTAATGGTTATCTACCCGGGCCTGCAAAAAGACTATTATCTCTGTTTTCTCAGGCTCCTGGGTCTTCCACAACTCAGTATTCCAACATCCTTTGGGAGAAAAATGACCAAGAGGTGAGCTGACGAAGCAGAAAAGAAAAGTGGAGGAAGCATCCGATTATCTGTAAAGGGATCTTGTTTTATGGAAAAAAAAAAGAAGAAGAACAAGGGTTTAGGGGGTCAGACTACTTTGGGTTGGAATCCTGGCTCTCATTCATCAGCTGTGTGAGCCTGGTCACGTGACCTGGTCACTCCTTCCTCATCTGTAGATCCAGGAATAATAACACCCCTTCAGACATGTGATACAAAGATTAAGCCAGAGAATGCAGGTGAGAACTGTTCCCATCATGTGGGAGAACATTCAAAATTTCTCGTAGACACCTGGTTTTGCTTCTTTCCGTAAAGTCAACTCTTTCCTTAAGGGTCACAGCTGACACAGGGAAGTGCAAATGTCTATGTCCCCTCTACCTGATTTCCCCATGTTCTCCAGGTATTCAGGACCGTCCTGCATAGTCTTGTATCACAACCCCCCTCTTTGTCTTTCAAGTCAAAGGGAAACTGCAACCTCAAATAGCTACAATTTCAGTAAGTTTAAAGGGCACCCTCCTGCAAACAGGGCAAATATTTTTAAGAGTTAGGTTTTTTTTGTTGTTGTTGTTTTTTTTTGTCAACCTCGTATTTAATGCAAAAACAGTATCAGAATGAAATGATCTATGAGATTAAAAAACCAACTGAAGGATTTATTTTTCCCCTGATGTGGAGACAAGCACAGGGATTGGTTCAGTGGAGACCACAAGGAACTTTTTGCATCTTGACCTAACTAGACAATGGTACCAGGTGCTTTCCTCGCAGGGAGCTCTGGGCTCTTTAATGGCAAGAGTGCCACTGGTGCTGAGAATATACTTGCCCTACTTTAGAAGCTCTGAAACTCTCTCAGGCCACTAAGAGGGCAAAAGCTCTCCACTGAAATCTCTTCTCTGCTTTCCCCTTAGGATGTGTTTAGTTCAATAAGGGAAATGTAATCTACCTGTTAGATTTATTACACATTCCCAAAAGGTAGACATTTACTTTCTCCTCAGCACCGGGATTAGGCGCAATTATGTCATTAACCTTCCAAGCATTCCTTTCAGAGGATGGTGAATTTCCTAATAACCATTATGGTCAAGCTGAGGTCAGAGGTAAACAAAAGGGTAAGTGTCAGAGAGTCTAGGGTCATATAACTTCACAGGCCAAAGCTGTGCTAGCAATCTAGGGTCCTCTGGCTAATTCTGCCTCCTCAGATGCCTACAAGCTTTTAGTTCCTGATGTTCACAGGTCGTGAAGAATGTACAACTGAGACCGAAAATGTATCAAAAAATAAATAAATAAAAGCAGCAGAAACAGCTCTCAGAGCCATCGGAGACAGAGACATAGCTGACACGGCCTGGACCCTAGGGAGAAAAATCTAAACCAAACTCTGAAGCCTGTTCAACAAGGTCCAGATTCCGAGAGCAGAGGCAGCTTCAGCTGGTTCTCAGAGAAATGATCCTTTGGGCCCATGTGTCCTTATACCGTGCCTAGGGCATGGGCAGAAAGATCCTCTACTTTCACTAAGTGAATAATCGAATCTGCATCTCAGATCCTAAGTCTATGAAGGTGAACTATACTTAGGTTCTACCCCACTGTGTGTACTGCGTCTCATTTAACCTTTACAGAAATCTGCTGTCTATATGCTGTGCTTCTGTTTTAGCAATAATTACTCACAGACCCTAAAAGATTATGTACGATGATTTTAACTTATATCCCAAAGCCACAGCAACGAAACCAGTATGGCACTGAGCAGAAATGAGAAATGAGAGACCAGTGGAAGAGAACAGAATGAAATAATTCCATGTATTAGTCAAGAATATACACTGAAGGTGGAGAGTAACAGCCTCTTCAATAAGTGATACCATGAAAATTGGATTTCCTCATATAGACAAATGGAAGTAGATGTAGATGATTATCTCTCACCCTGCCCAAAAATCAATTCAATAATAAGTAAAACAAACAACAACAACAAAAAACTTAATTTTTTAGTTTCAAGACCTGAAAAGTCTATACACGGCTTGAGAAAAACATAGATCAAGCACTTCAAAATATAAGAAAGACTATCTAAAAAGGGGTTGTTTAATGATATACACAAAAATTGACAAAAGGGATTACATGTCATTAAAAAGCTTGTAATTAAAAGGGTAACAAGCCAATCAATTATAGGAGAAAGACAGCCTACAGTGTGGAAGTACAATATCTAGGCCAACTACATATCAGACAGGGGATTAAATATTCAAATATATAAAAAATAAAAAAGTTTTGAACAACCAAATCGTCTAATCAATAAATTAATTGAATGGACAGTTCTAAAAAGAAACCTAAAGTGGCCAGCAGATACTTGAAAAAATATTCAGTATCCTTAGCGATCAGGGAAATACAAACTAACCCTTTTTGAGACTCCATCTCGCCTGGTCAGAAGGCCAATCATCAAGATAAACAAATGACAGCTAATGCAGAGAATGAGGTGAGCCAAGAACAAACCTTATTCTTGCTGGTAGGAATGTAAACCTGGGCCACCACCGTGGAAATCAGCACAGTTCTTAAGAAAACGAAGACTAGAGCCCCAACCAAATGATACAACTAGTTCTGTATACACACACAAAGGGTGCTAAGTCAACACACCACAGAGACCTGAACAACCATGTCTGCTGCTATGCCGTTCCAAATAACCAGAAAATGAAACCAGCCTGGAGGCCCATCGACAGAGGGATGGACCAACGGAATATCATTTGGCCACAAAGGAAATTAAAATCATGTCGTTGTCAGGAAAATGGATGGAATTGGCAATCGTTATGTTGAGGAAAACAAGCCGGTCTCAGGAAGATAGAGATAGCATCTTTTCCCTCTTATGTGAAATCTAGAATTACACTTGTGGATGGAGGAGAGTATACGGAAAGGGCATAAAAGTAAAAAGTGAGGGAGCGGTCAAGATGGAAGGGAGAAGATAAGAGAGGGTAACGAAATGCGTGTGCATGAGAGCAGAAGGGGATGCGGGTCAGGGAGGGGACCGGGTACCAGCAAGAAGGGAGAGGACAATGGATGAAGGAAATGGGAGAGGGCACGAAGAAGAAAAAGGTGTAAAGACATATGAAAATCCGTAAGACACCTATTTATATACTAATTTTTAAAATTAATTTAAAATCTTAAAGGAAAAAAAATGAGCAACGTGGCTATGTGTTGCAGGATTTTCCCTGTCCAATCACATTAGGGCAGTAAGAGGCTTGTGATTGGACAGGGAAAGTTGAGGCGGAGCTAAAAATTGCAAGGACAGAGAGAGAGGAAGGGGAGAGGAGAGAAGAACGGAGGCCGATTTCATGAGGTTAGAATAATTGGGCTAAAGCTTTTATCATCAATTGGCTGTGAAATTATTGTATTGGCATCTTGTAAATTGTGATAATATTGATACATAAATCTGATTGGTTAATTAAGCTTTAAGAGGCATGATTCAACCTGGTTATTGGGTATTGTGTTATGCAACTGTGAGGCTGGTGGTTCTATTGGGTTACTGGAGTGTGGGACCGCTGGTTACAGGGGTTTGTGACAGAGAGGGAACTCGTGGCCTGCAGGACAAGTAAGCCAGATGCTGCGGGAGAGATTTGGAGGTAGTGGCAGGAGCACCAAGAGTTTGATCTGACCCCGTGGAGAGTTAGCCGGATCGATTTTTTTAATATTCCCCGCTATAGCTATGAAGTTAGCACATCAGGGTGTCTTATTCCAAGGTTGATCATCTATGTGGTGTTTTGATCTTCTTACAGAGAGACCTTAAGGTAAGAGTTTAGTTATAACATTCAGCTCTGTCTCTAGACTGAGACCAGCATTTCTCAACCTGTGAGTTATGACCCCTTTGGTGTCTCATGATCCTTTCACAGGGGTCATCTAAGACCCCCTGGAAAACACACCGAGATTTGCATTATGATTCGTAACAGTAGCAACATTACGGTTATAAATTTTATGGCTTATAAATGGTTTATAAATTTTATGGCTATGAGTCATAACAGCATGAGGAACGGCAGTAAAGGGTCACAGCATTGGGAAGGTTGAGAGTCACCATCTAGAACAGCTGATTATAAGTGACCTTTAGCAACTCAAGTGATACGTTCGAAGTGCAATCAGTTTACCCTTGGGAATTTGCCTGTCTCTTCCCCAAACATGTCAAGGAAAGACTACACGTGGCAGATGTGTGACTAGCTGGCCATAGAATCCTCTATGCAAAGATGAGGACATGGCAGAGCTATACAGGTGGCCCTAACGCCCAGTGTCTCTCCATAATAGCATCTACTGCGTCACTTCCTAGAAATAACAAAATGGTTCCTGTTCATCTAAAAAAACAAGAGCGCCCTGCCACATCTCCTGACCATTGCTTAGGGACCTGACTCTGCCTCCAGACCTTGCAGGCTTAGAGGGCCCCTCCACATCCATCACTGTTGACATGTGGAGCAAGAACATGCTTAGGTAGGAGTCAGGGCTCAGCCATCTGTCCTGTACGCTACAAATGCTTAGCTGAAACACAGAGTTCTCCCCAATCGGCTGGTAGCAGCAGCCCTCCCCTTGCCTGAAATCAAAAAAAAAATAAAAATAAAAAAACCTCCAGATGCTGCTGCAGTGTCCTGGAGGGCAAAACCACCCAACCCAAACAACACTCACCCATCTCAGCCAGAGTCAGTGCTCATGACACCACCATATTTATCACCTTAAAGAAAGAAAGCAGATAGCACCCTCCAGGCATCCTTAGTGTGTGTGGGGGGTGAGGGGAGTAAAGAGAGTACATCCTTGGAAAAATCTACAGGAAGAAAATTTAATAAAATATTCCCCAATAAATGAGTTGGGCTTCACTAAAATGTGTGTGTGTGTGTGTGTGTGTGTGTGTGTGTGTGTGTGTGTGCTTCTATCTCTTTAATCTTCTTAACATATAAGTTGCAGACTCAGGAAAATGCAATTTTCCATTTCTACTCCTAAGCCTGTTTTGGGTATAAGGAGTCAGAAAACAAAGATGTGCAGACGATCCTTCCCCACCAAACTGAGCGTCAACAGATAGCATGATTTCCCTGAAGTGTTCTTGGTGAAGCACTTATCGGGCCTTCTAAACCCTTTTAATTCTGTGACATTTCTGTCTTTATTCCTTGGGGGGGGATTCATATGTATAATATTAGAAAATAGAATGGTATTTCCGAGTGACAATATAAATATTACACATGTACATGAACACATCTGACATTTACACGAGTGTGGTAGGACAAGGATTAGATCTCAGGTCTTCATTCTTATAGAGCAGGCACTTTACCAACTGAGCCATCTCTCCGGCCCTATTCTTTGATTTGCGTGCGCATTGATTTCATGCTTGCAGTATTTTTACATTTTATGCTAAAATGTTAAATAACTCCAGCAGTTTAATTTCAGATTTATTTTTTTTCTTTAGTGCTGAGAATCGGGCCAGTGTTCTACCACTGAATTATATATCTCCAAATTAATTTTTGATATATTTTTTAATGTGGATGAATAAAAACATCCCAAAGATACCAACATCCAAATCCCCAGTTTGTGAGAAAACGCTATATTAGCACCAGAAGAGCCTTCTTACACAGGATGGAGCCAAGGACACTGAGATAAGGGATCCAATAGTACAAGGATGCTGAGGAGGGAGAATTAACTGCAGTAGGTACCGTTGTTAGGGTTGGTGATGGAGGGACAAGCCACAGAGGAAAGCATGTACGTGGCTTCTAAACTGGCATTGTCATGGAAACAGACTGTCTCCAAAGACTCTAGAGGGAAAACAGCTGAGCCAACATCTTGATTTTAGATCATGATTTCCGAAACTATTAGAGAATTAATTTACATTGCTTCAATCCAGGCAACTTGGATTGAAATAAGTTGCCTATCGCTACTTTTGCAGTAGTGGTTGGCCAAATCATGGGTGTGACTACTGGGAAATCTGAGCGATGAGTAGCTCCCATTTGTCCCATGTTGTATTCCGAGAGCAGAGCACATGCTGGGGAATCTGCTCCCTGCTGCTTAAACCCCAGGTTCTGCCCCCATTCCCCTGCACCAGTGTTGTCAACGGCAACCAAGTGGATGGGAGGAAGGCAAATCCTGCTTGCCTCTGATACTGCCCCATAATTTCCCATTTCCGGGTTTTGCAGTCTCATCAGCACCAAACCATCCTCCTAAGATACCACCTGGTCGACCTCTGCCTCCAGACTGTCCTTATTTTCCATTCTTGCCTGTTTCCTTGTGTTTCTTCCTGTTTCCTCCACCTTAAATTACATATTAGTTCTGTTCATTTCAACCACTTTAATTTTCAAAGTACTGACCAGCCCATTAAAATCTGCTCCAAATCCCAGTATTTCCACATAGTATTCCCATGACTTTCAAAAGTAGTACTCAAAAGCCTCTTGCACACTTATCACTGGTACTAGAGCATCATCATATCCAGCCTAGACTAAACGTGCTTCTGTCCTGGCCATTCCCAAAGACCAGGGCCTCCACGCTAGTTCCACGAATTGTGTCCCCTCAAAGTCACATGTTGAAGCTTAGCCTTCAGTGTGATCTCATCTTGAGACAGGGTCTTTGTCACAGGGTCTTAATCACAATGGTTTCTAACCCTTACTATAATGGTTAAGTGAGATCAGAGAGTGGGGTCTATTTCTAATATAATAAGGCCATGGTTTGTAACCTCATATTTGCTCTCTCCCTCCCTCTCATCCTCTCTCCCACTCCTTCCTCCTCCCTCCTTCTCTCTGTCCTTTCCACCTCTTTCTCCTTCTCTCTTCTCCTTCCCACATTCTCCGCTTTGGCAACCCTCATGTCCCTATGTGAAGACATAAGGAAAAGAAACCATTTGCAACCTAGAAAGAAAGCCCTGCTCAAACCTCGGACTTGGACTTGGCTTCTAGACTTGTAAGAACAAGTTCTAGGTGGAAGACTGCGCTTTCCAAAGTCTTGGACTTTGACCCTGCCAAGCCATGCTTCATAGCAGACCAGGACCAGAAGGCGACCTCAGGGTCCTTCCTCCAGGATGCACTGAGCTATATTTTGCACAAATCGTTTTTCTGTATTGAGATTTTTATATATGTGGGAATAAAGCATTTTAACCAGAACTAACTTCAAATCAGTCATGTTAAAATGCACATACTAAGGGGAAAGACAGATATAGCTGTTATACAACCAACCCCAAGATCACAGGGTCCTTGACTGTATTTGTAGGTAATGACAGTTCTCTTTTATTAGTCCCTACATAACACTGGCTGCCAACCACAAGAACTGTGGAATACTTTCCCACAGAGTAATGTGTTAAATTAGACCAATTTTACTACCTTATAAGAGACTCATGTTAGCCCAATGTTCTTGGCCTGAAGTTTCTGTCTCCAGATGATTTATGTTGAAATTGGACAGAAAATGAGTTGGTCTTTCCACAGTCCTCCATCCTCTGGCTCTCTAATACCATCCAGTCTCCAACAATTACGTTCAGTCCTCTCACAACTCAGAGTAAGCCCAGTGCATTGTGGGTCTCCATCCCACCAGACCACATCCATTTATACTTCACTACCAAAGGGGTGTTCAAACCCCCCCACTATGCATCTACCTGGCTGATTGCAAGTCTGCAAATTCAGACCTTCATCAGGATTAAGAACTTACTAGGATGTCTCACAGAACTCAGACAACATGTCAGCCATTATCACATTATATTGAACACATCTCACCCAGCCAAATGGGAGAGATATGTAGTCAAGCAGAAGGGGAGAAGGGTTCCTGGCCTCTTTAGGCACACAACCTACCCAGCCCCTTGATGTGTTCACCCCCATAGAAGCTCATCAAATCTACAGTTTATATGGTCTTATGGAAGTTTTTGAGTTATGAGCAGGATTGGTTAGATTGCTAGCCGTTGGTACTTGAACTAAAACATCCATCCCCTTTTCTGATTCCTGGAATTAAATAATTAAATAAGGGCCGGAGGTGAGGCTGAAAGTTGTAGTTGGGACTGAGTCTTTCTATCAGTATCCTTCCTCTGATGCCAACCAGACACGTGCCAAGAGTCACCACATAACAGCAAAAGGTGTTTGCATCATCCATTTTCATCATCTGATCACTCTGGAAATTTCATGCTCTTAGACACCCCCAGTAACCGAAGAGCAAAGTCCCGATATGTAATCCCATTATATCACATGAAGGAAGCATCCTGCACTCATACAGTAATGCATAGGCTGTATCATTTTGGTCGATTCACATCATGACATGGAAAAATTAGTTAAAAACAAGTATTTTGTCCCTATTTTATAAATGAGGACACTCCCAAGGCTAGGATAGGATAGAAGAATTCAAGTTCATATTCTCACACTTAACAGAAATTGCTTTTAAACAAATGCAACTTATACACTGCTGGGTTTTAAAGGAATCGAGAGACTCCATGCTCAGTACCCAGTTTGGGGGCAGAGGCATGACTGAAAAGGGCTACTTCCCTCTCATTCTGGAGTTCTTGACACACTGATGCCACATTCTAAATTAGAGCTTCTTAAAATTTCTCCTCTTGGAACGCCTTTTTCTCCCACGTTAAAAAAAAAATTTTTTTTGAAAAGCAATTTTGAGAAAAAAAAATTTCATACAATATACTCTGATCAAATGTTGCCCTCCTCCAACTACACCCAGATTCTCCCCACCTCCACATCCCCCCAACTCCATATTCTTTCATTTTCTCTTTAGAAAAACAAACAAGCAAACAAAAACAAAGCAGAATCTTTTAAAAAAATGCAAAAAAAAAACCACACATACACTCAAAAAAATTAAAAGCAAAAATATCAGAAACCATAATATACCAGCAAAATACCGAAACCAAGCAATATGAGACAAACAAGCAAACAAAAGTCTACAAAAATACTGTTGTGTTAGTTTTGTGTTGGCCATCTACTGCTGGGCATGAAGTCTGCTCTTAAGTATGGTTACTTATACCCGGTGAGACTCCGTTAGAGAAAAATAATTTTTCTTTGGGAAGCAGGGGTCAATTGCAGATAGCTTCTTGGTTAGGGGTAGGAATCTACTGTCTCTTAATGTTGGGTCTCCATGTGGCTTGCACCTTTGCAGACCCTGCACGTGCTGCTATCTGTGAGCTCCTATGTGAATCAGTCCTTTTGTATCTGTCACCTAGGTATGGGTCTCAGCTAGCTCCCATCTACAGCAAGAGGCTTCTCTCATGATGGCTGAGGAAGGCACAGGTATAGCGGTCATTTTAAGTAAATATGGCATATGTGAGGATAGAATGCCATTAGGAGTCATGTTCTGCTATGTCGATTTATCAGAACATTAGCCTATGGTTTTCCCCCAAACCCATGGCCTATCCACTCTCAGGTTCTTAGGCACCGAAGCAATGTCAATCATAGGTTCCAGCTTGTGCAGTGGGCCTTAAATCTAATCAGAGAGGTCAGTTAATCCTACAACATTTCGCCACTACTGCACCAGTTTATCTTGCAGACAGTCACATTTGTAGATTGCAGGTTTATAGCTAGGTTGATGGTTACATTTCTCCTCTGATAAGACACATTACATCGTCTTAAGAGTTTTACTGCTGTGAACAGACACCGTGATGAAAGCAACTCGTATGAGGACAGCATCTAATTAGGGCTGGCTTACAGGTTCAGAGGTTCAGTCCATTATTATCAAGGCAGGAGCATGGCAGCGTCCAGGAAGGCATGGGGCAGGAGGAGCTGAGGGTTTGACATCTTCATCTGAAGAAGACTGGCTCCCAGGGAGCTGGGACGAAGGTCTTTAAAGCTGATACCCACAGTGGCACACTTCCTCCAATAAGGCCACACCTACTCCAAGGCCACGCCTATTCCAACAAGGCCACACCTCCTACTAGTGCCGCTCCCTGGGCCAAGTATATACAAACCATCACACACATCTAGGCTGTTTTCAATTTCTGTTGATTTTGACGAGAACAGCAATCAACATGGATGAACAAGAGGTAGAGGGGTATTATATGCCCAAGGTAGTATAGCTGGATCTTGCCAGTTTCCTGAAAAAACACCACACTGATTCCATAATGACTGTACAAGTTTGCACTCCCACCAGTGCTGGGTAAGTGTTTCACTCAGTCCACTGCCTTACCAGCATGAACCATCATTTCTTTAATAACCTTTCCCACCCTGACTGGTGTAAGATGAAATCTCATAGTAGTTTTTATTTGCGTTTCCTTGATGGCTAAGAGAGTTGAAAAGTTGTTTCTCAGCCGTTTGTATTTTATCCTTTGAAAACTCTCTGCTTAGTTCTATACCCCATTTTAAAATTTGATAATTCATTTTCTTGATATCTAGCTGTGTTTTGTTAGCTCTTTATATATTTTAAAGACTAATCCTCTATCAGGTGTATAATTGGCAAGTGTGTTTTTCCGTTTTGTCGTCTGCTGGTTTGCCTGAATGATGGTGTCCTTTGTCATACAGAAGTTTTCAGTTTCATGAGGTCCCGTTTATTAATTACTCTTAGTGCATGTACTATTTGTGTTCTATTTAGAAAGTCCTTTTCTGTTCCAATGAGTTCAAGCCTATTCCCCCACTTTCTTGTCTGTCAGATTCAGGGTATATATGGTCATAGGTTGAGGTCTTTGATCCATTTAGAGTTGAATTTTGTATAGGGTGATTAATATTGGATCTACTTGCATTTTTCTAAACACAACCAACCAGCATGGCCAGCATGTTTAACAAATGATTTCTCTCTCAACCCATTTTTTATTCTATATCGAGCTGTTTGGTTTCCAAGAGTTTGCACACTTTCTGTCATTGCTGTTATTGTTGATATACAGGTTTGATCTATGATAGTCAAATAAGATGTGTGTGTTATTTCGGTTTTCTTGGATCTGTTGAGATTTGCTTTGTGTCCCAGTATGTAGTCAATTCTGGAGAAAGTTCCATGGGCTTCTGAGAAGGAGGTATACTTTTCTGTGTTTGAGTGAAATGTTCTATAGATGCGCGCTAGGTCCATTTGACTTATGAAGTTTCTTAACTCCAGTATCTCTCTGTTTAGTTTTTATATGTCTGACCTGTCTATTGATAAGTGTACTGGCTGGTTTTGTGTCGTTGACACAAACTGGAGTTATCACAGAGAAAAGAACCTCCCTTGAGGAAATGCCTCCATGAGATCCCCCTGCAGGACATTTTCTCAATTAGTGATCAAGGGGTGGGGGCTTGTGGGTGGTGCCATCTCTGGGCTGGTAGTCTTGGGTTCTATAAGAAAGCAAGCTGAGCAAGCCAGGGGAAGCAAGCCAGTAAGTAATATCTCTCTGTGGCCTCTGCAAAAGCTCTTGCTTCCTGACCTGCTTGAGTTCCAGTCCTGACTTCCTTTGGTGATGAACAGCAGTGTGGAAGTGTAAGCTGAATAAACCCTTTCCTCCCCAACTTGCTTCTTGGTCATGATGTTTGTGCAGAAATAGAAACCCTGACTGAGACAGTAAGACTGGGATAGTGAAGTAATTCATTCTCATTCTGTTTGGGTCAATATGTGATTTATTTTTTGAACATGAGCACCTTTGTCTGCCCTTTTTTTTTAGGTACATTACTATTTATAATTTATATCCCCTTGGGGATTTTTCATTTAATGAATATGTGGTGTCTTTATCTCTTCTGATTAGTTTTGGTTTGAAGTTTATTTTGCCAAATGTTAGATAGCTTCATACTGCTTGCTTCTTGGGTGCTTTTGTTTGGAATATCTATTTCCAGGCCTTTATACTGAGGTGTCTATCCTTGCTGTTGAAGTGTGCTTCCTGGATGCAACAGAAAGATGAATCCTACTTTCTAATCCACTTTGTTAGTCTATGTTTTTTTCATTGGGAAATTGAGTTATCCACAAGTAGTGTTTGCTGGTTATTGTTCTTTTGTTGTTATGGTATGGGGTGTGTTTCTCCCTTGTGTGATTTACTGTTCAGAGAATGTTTCTTTATTTCTTGTGTCTTCCTGAGAGTGGTTAACCTCTTCATACTAAAGTTAACCTCTTCAGGTTAAGTTTTTCTCTAATCCCTTTGGTAGAGTTAGACTGGTCGATAGATACTGCTGAAATTTGGTTTTATGATGGAATCTTTTTCTTTTTCTATTGTGACTGACAGTTTTGCTGAGTATAGTAGTCTAGGCTGGCATCTGTGGTCTCTTAAAGTTTGTAGAACATCTATCCAGGCCCCTCTGACTTTTGGAGTCTCCATTGAAAAGTTAAGTGTTATTCAAATAGGCCTTCCTCTATATGTTAGTTAGTTTTGTTCCCTGGAAGCTTCTAATATTTTTCTTTGTGCTGTACGTTTAGTGTTTTGATGACTACAGGATGTGAGGAATTTCCTTTCTGTTCCTATCTATTTGATGTTCTGGGAAACAGCTGACTGTGGGGTACACAGCTCCAATTGCTGTATCTATAAAAAAAAATCCCTACAACTAAGGCTCAAGGACCATCACAGAAGGAGAGGTGGGAAGATGAATCAAAGAACCAAGACCTCTGCCATGAGAATGTCTTCTATATATGACCGAGAAACTGCACTGTATATGTAACAATATACATGCATGTATGCATGTAACTATGTGTGTATACATCTAACAACAATAATTAAAGAATAAGAGAGGATGAATTTGAAAGGGGGCAGGAGGATGTGGCAGGGGCTGGGGGAGGATAAGAAGGGGGAATTGACATAAATATAGTATCCATAAGTGAAATTCTCAAAAAATTAATTTATTTTTTTTAAAAAATCAAAGATACAATTTCATTCATTCTGAGGAATGATGGTGAGACAACATCCTTGTTTTCTGTAAGTCGTTGCTCCTCTAAGAGCAGGAAAGTTTCGGTGTACAGTAAAACCACTGCATCTGTACTTGTAAAACAGGCAGAAGCCAGGCTTCTCTCCTGCCTGACTTCCAGGGCTGAACTCTCCCAGCAAGAGGAGCTCTCTACAGCTGTCTCTATGGTCTCTAAGCAACCAACCCCAGGCTCTTCTCTTCAGCTTCATGTTTTTATCAGTCTAGTCACATCATTTCTTATCGGTGGATCTTCATAAGCCTGTACACGGAGGCAGGCAAAGTTACCTGAGAGGAGATCTATTTTCCAACTAAAATCCCCAGAAGAGAGACAGGGGATGGAGTTCGACTGCAGAGCCTGTATTTAGTTACCATACCTCAAGTCCTTGGGCTCAACACCATTCCAAAAACAATCTATGCCTAGCTTCTGCGTCTCTAAAACCCTTGCTGGAATTTGAATGCACGAACTAAGTTTACCAGGTATTAAAGATGTTTGAATGCTATCCAGAAAGGTGGGTGGTACCGCCATAGGAGAGGCTACCTCATTCACTGTCTAGGTTCCCTCGGGCAAATTTCTTATTCTCCATAGGTCCTAGGGGTTTTTTTTAATCCATTAAGTTAGTATCAAAATACCTATCTCAAATGGCATATTAAAATGAAGTAGTTCATATAAAAGGCTCTGGCACACAGAACATGAAAACAAGCATCACTGAGACTAGAGAGAGGACAGACAGGGCTGGGGCTCCATTACAGACATGAGTCTGACACTTAATGCTCATGAACCAACTCAGCACAAAAACAATGTCTTCCAAAATACTTATGCCATGCTTCCCCCGGGGCTGGGATATGTTCAGTGTTGATGTCCTGTTGGTTCATTCTTGTCCTTTTCTTTATGTGTATGAGTGTATTATCTGCATGTATGTCTGTGCACCATTTGTATGAAGTGTCTAAGAAGACTAGAAGAGACATCAGATACCCAGAACTGAAGTTCCAGGCAGTTTTGAACCCCTATATTGTTGTCAGGCAAAGGGGATATCGTACCACAAGCACCTATGGGTCTATTATATAAGTCAAATTCATTATACCCCTAAGCAAATTTTTTCCCATGCCAGCCAGTTACAGAGTTCAAATCTCCTCGCAAGTGTGTCCATGCCAGACAAGCTAAACCTTTTTATCCACATATTCTTGCACAATCTATGCGGAGCCAAAGAGACATCATGTTCCATGTGACTATTCTAGTCAGCACACGGGTCCGGCAAAGATGGAAAACTTACCGAGGGTGCTCAGATAGAGCACCGCCTCCCGTGTACACTCCCATGAAGGATGCTTAGATTTACAAAGTGGAATTTTGGCTTCAAAGGTTCTCAAGACAACTCTTGTCTGCACCGCTCAACAAAGCAGTCTGAGAGTTCACATGGTGAGAATTGAGCATTTCTCACCAAGCGTAAACTGTGAAATGTACTTGAAAATAGAGCTCGC
>BTHU01000018.1:60365032-60407532 GCA_036184795.1 Tokudaia tokunoshimensis | reverse complement strand
TTGTGATTGTTTAGAATAACGGTGGCCAGGACAAGTAATGCATTGTAACCTCCCAACTACACTTATAAAAATCAGTCTAGCCTCCATGCTTCCCAAGCTCACCGAAACTGGTTTCTCTCTCTCTCTCTCTCTCTCTCTCTCTCTCTCTCTCTCTCTCTCTCTCTCTCTCTCTCTCTCTCTCATCTCTTTCTCTCTCTCTTTCTCCTCCTCCTCCTCCTCCTCCCCCTCCTCCTCCTCCTTCCTCCTCCTCCTCCTTCTTCCTCCTCCTCTCCCTCCCTGAAACCCTTGTTCTTAGTCACCATTTTGTGAGGAAACCCAAACTACATGCAGAAGCCATGTGGGAGGAGATAAGCACCCAGTCCTTAACTCTAGCCATGAGTTCAGTCCCCAGTGATTCCTTTTTTTCTTTTTTATTTTCTAAGTTTTTTTATTTACATTCCAAATCATTTCCCCTTTCCCATTTCCTCCCTCCCTGAAAGTCCCATAAGCCCCCTTCCCTCCTTCTTTTCCCCATTCAACCCCCTCTCGCTTCTCTGTCCTGGCATTCCCCTACATCCAGTCTTTCCAGTACCAGGGGTCTCTCCTTCCATCTTCTTGGAAATCTATTGATATGCGAATTGTGTCTAGGGTATTCCAAGATTCTGGGTTAATATCCCTTTATCAGTGACTGCATACCATGTGTGTTCTTTTGTGATTGGGTTACCTCACTAAGGATGATATTTTCAAGTTCTGACCATTTGCCCAGGAATTTCGTGAATTCATTGTTTTTAATTGCAGAGTATTATTCCATTGTGTAAATATACCACGTCTTCTGAATCCATTCCTCTGTTGAGGGACATCTGGGTTCTTTCTAGCTTCTGGCTATTATAAATAAGGCTGCTATGAACATAGTGGAGCATGTGTCCTTATTGCATGCAGGGAAAGCCTCTGGGTATATGCCCAGGAGTGGTATAGCCGGATCCTCCGGGAGTGTCATGCCCAGTTTTCTGAGGAACCGCCAGACTGCTTTCCAGAGTGGTTGTACCAGCTTGCAATCCCACCAGCAGTGGAGGAGTGTTCCTCTTTCTCCCCAGTGATTCCTGAGGGAGCAGTGAGGAGCCTTTCTTCCCCAGCCCTATTCAAATTACAAATGTAGGAGCAAAAATACAACTGTGGCTGACCCAGCCCACCAGGTTTGGGGGTGGTTCTGCAACAGAGAGTGTTGTAGAGATGAATGGGGGGGGTTATGTTCACCTCTCAACTGATTCCAAATTAAACCTACATATTCAAGCACTTCAATTCTTAAAAATATCCATGGACACAACCAGAAACTCTCCTGGCTTTGTCACCCCTCTCGGATTTAAGCTCCCGTCTGAAAACTGGATAATTACATCTAATTCGCATAATTGGTGATGAGTGAGATAATTATTACAAAAGCATCGTACAGCGTAGGCAGTCAAAAATGTTATTCCTGACCCCACACCAAACTGGAGGAAACTTCTACCAAGTTATTGCAGGCAAAGTTAGTTACTGGTACCCTTCCAAGAAATCACATGCTCTGAGGTTTCTCTTTCTCTTTTGCCCCACAAATCTCTTCAATTTCCACCTGGGTCTTAACTCACTCTCTAACATGGCTAATCTGTCTAGTAAGTCTTAAACATGTTGTTGCTAAAATAACTGGAGAAAAGGAGTGAGAAATGACAAACATACTCCAATACCCAGGAAATTGTACATAAGGGGAAATGGTATCAAGAGTGACCCCCACTCTAAGGAATTGTTCAAAGCTCTGTGGTAGAGAAATGAAGAATAAGACTTCTTGTCATGCCATATAAGGGCTTGCCCATCTTCCCTGAAGAATGTGTGTGAGTGGTGTGTGTGTGTGTGTGTGTGTGTGTGTGTGTGTGTGTGTGTGTGTGTGTAGTGTGTATGGTGTGTGTATGCTCTGTGTGTGGTGTGTGTGTGGTATCAGGGGGTATGTTTGTATGTGTGGTGTGTGTATGTTTATGTGTGTGTGGTGTATGTGTGGTATGTGTGTGCTGTATGTATGTCTGTTGTATGTGTGGTGTGTATGTGTCTATGTGGTATATGTGATGTGTGTTTATGTGGTGTGTGTGTGTGTAGTCTGAGTGTGTGTCTGTGCATGGTATATGTGTTTATTGTGTGTGTGTGATATGTGTGGTATGTGTGTGCTGTATGTATGTCTGTTGTATGTGTGATGTGTATGTGTCTATGTGGTATGTGTGATGTGTGTTTATGTGGTGTGTGTGTGTGTAGTCTGAGTGTGTGTCTGTGCATGCTATATGTGTTTATTGTGTGTGTGTGATATGTGTGTGGTGTGGTGCGTGGTGTGGTGTGTATGGTGTGTGTATGTGGTGTGTATGGTGTGTGATATGCGTACTGTGTGTGGTGTGGTGTGTGTGTGTGTGTATGTGGTGTACTGTATGGTGTGTGATGTATGTGGCATGTGTAATGTGTGTGATGTATGTGTATGTGGTGTATGGTATGTATGGTGTATATGGTGTGTGGTGTGTGTGTGGTGTGTGATGTGTGTGGTGTGTGGTGTGGTGTGTATGGTGTGTGGTATGTGGGGTGTGTGTGGTATGTGTGTATGTGGTATGTATGGTGTGTGGTATGTGGGGTGTGTGTGGTATGTGTGTATGTGGTATGTATGGTGTGTATGGTGTGTGGTATGTGTGCTATGTATGGTGTGTAGTGTGTGTGTATATGTGGTGTGTATGGTGTGTGATATGTGTGGTGTGTGTGTATGTGGTATGTATGGTGTGTATGATGTGTGTGGTGTGTGATATATGTGGTGTGTGATGTGTGTGGTGTGCATGGTGTGTGATGTGTGTGGTGTGTGTGTGTATGTGGTGTGTGTGGTGGGTGTGATGGGTGTGTGGTGTGTATGGTGTATGATATGTATGTAGTGGGTATGGTGTGTATGGTGTGGTGTGTGTGTGGTGTGTGATGTGTGTGGTGTGTATGGTGCATGGTGTGTATGATGTGTGTGTAGTATGTGTGTGTGTGTGTATGTGGTGTGTATGTGTGGTATGTGTGTATGTGGTATGTGTGTGTGTGTGGTATGTATGGTGTGTGGTGTGTGTGGTGGGTGTGTGGTGTGTATACTGTGTGTATGGTGTGTAAAAGGATGTGGGGAGGGGCATGAACCTGTCCTGTCTTCCTCCCCCAGGAGTGTAGATCATGCTTTGCCCGGCAGCACTGTAACAACTCTTTCTGGGTGTCTGAACTCACGGACCGACCACACATCTTAAGTTGGAGGAATCATCCCATGAGTCAAGGACATTTCTTTCCACTTAAAATGTTGATATTGACCTGAGAAGCAATAATTAAGTCTGGGTACAAATAAATGACAGACAAACTCTCACAACCAAAATTCCTCTTTGCTCAGGTCAAAGCAAAAACTAATGACAAGTCGTGTCAAAAATAATGACATACAGGCCCCGTGCAAGAGTGGGTCAAAGACAGTCACTTTTAAGCATAAAACAGACCTCCTATTCATCTGGATGCCATGAAAAATGCTAAGTTTATATTGCCTAATTTGGAAGAGTGTTAGCTGATGCATATTTATATTTCTGGTTAAAAACTAGAGTGTCAAATCTCTTCCCCTGAAGAGACTTTGAGTTGATCAAAGATACAGGATTGCCCTAATTCTTTTCAAATGTAAACCATCTTTAAAAAGCTAGAACAAAAACCATGCCTATGAGCAAATAGCAGGAGAACTCTTACCGATGCTTACAATTTAAGATATTTGTCTTCTGATGGCACTAATCTGCGAACGTTTTATTACTAGGTCAAGACTATCTTTCTAGGGCACGAATTCTATGTCCAGTACCCAGTGGGTCACAAGGTTTACATTTTAGAATTTGAGGGAATAAAACTTCTCCATACTCAGCTGAAAAGCACAGAACATTCTGGAGCACAGCATTCTGCTTTAAATCCTGTGTGCTTTCAGATACTGGGCACCCAGCCCTCTGGCTCCCAACCAAGGAAGTTGCTCCAGAACAAGCCGGCTCATCCCTGGGGGTCATTTAACCTCCGCTCCTCAGATGGAACTTGCTCAAGTATTTTGCTCTTCAGATCCAGTTTGGGGCCTGCTGGTTCTTGAGGGGCTCGAAAGACCCCTCATTTCTTGTGACCAACAGGGGAATTCTGTGATTAGAAAGGAAGAAGCAGATTAAGTTGGACCTAAGCACTTCTCTGTGAGTCCAGAGCTCTGCCGACAGATCTGCTTCTCATCTTAGACACTCGGAATCAGCCAGAACCCAACTGATTGTCCACTTGATGGGATCACCTGGTGTCACGCAGCCGGAGCTTGAAACGGGCTACACAGAGCAACCATGCACTGTTTCTGGAGGTTAAAGGCGACAAGGCACTGTTCCTGCCTGGAGGCCCAAGGCATCAGATTTCCCTTTTGCTGGCTTCCTCCAAATGGGACAACTGTCATTAAAAACATTGACAAAGAGTCTCTATCAGCCAGACACAATGATTTTCTGTGACCCAAAGGCCCTTTCTCTAGAGCCTTCACAGCCTCTTCAGAAGGAGGGAAATCGCTAGTCCTTGGCCCACAGATCCCATTTCCAACCCAAACCCCCGATACTGTGCAGTTAGGGGCTTGCAAACTCCAGTCTCCATGAACTGACTTCATCACAAATATGCTATCAGTAACCTCCACATCACCTGGGCCGGTCATGATGCATGAGCCACATTATTATTCCCCACCACCACCACACAAACACACACACAGACACACAGACACACACACACACACACACACACACACACACACACTCACACACACATGAAAGAACTGTAGTCAAGTTCCTACTGTGGACAAACATCAAAGGAAGGGGTGTGGCAAAATCAGGAATGGAACCCAAACTGCCTCCCGGACTTTTGCTTCTGCCCTGCCACCAGCTACAGCTGGCTTGTCCCAAACCCTCCTCCATTCCTGTAGCCGAAAGGCTCAGCTACACCTGAGCTCTGAGAATAGAACAGTATTGGTCAAGCTGACTGTAAGACTCCATGGGGCTCATTGGCTTTGTAGATGAGTTTTCTAGTTGTTGTTGTTGTTTGGTTTTTTTTAAAAGCAGATATATCTAAATAGGATGCTGGCATGGGTAAGTACACACTTTAATTCAGCCTCCTGACCACAAGTGGAGAGCAGGCTTCAGCCGGTTCTTAACAGGTCAGTTAAGTGGGTGAATGCTAGCATCCTCCAGGAATCATATTCAGCATTACAAAATTCAGCCTGAATATATGCACTCATATGGTATGAAATGAAATGTAACACATTCTACACCAGATCCACACAATCTAAAGGAACCACTATAATCAGGCTCAGTCGCAAATGGCCAACTCAGTAACTGAGCGGTTAAGGCAAAGCCATTCAGCCATTCAGTCCTTCATCAGAATTACGCAGCTGCACACAATGTTTGCCCTCCACGGCCCAGCCCTATATTCTGTATATACGTTCATATATTTATCTTTCCAGGCTTATATAAATTTTCATGTTTTACAGCCTTGCTTATTTTCATGGGCCTTTTCAGTCTTAAATAAAAACGGTTATTTTATGAACCACGATGTCAACAATTTGCAAGATACATCACTAAAGTATACCCTATCTTAAACAACTCAAGTTGTGGGTCCACCCTCCTACCTAGGATATTGTCTAGCTACCCAGGCAACAGAGCATACAGATCTTGTAAAAGGACCCCCACAGCAGCAACTCCCAAGGGGAAGGAGGCGGCCCTGACAGCTGTCCTACTGGCTTTGACCATTCATCTCATTCCACAGTTCTGGCCACCAAGTCTCAACATCTCCTTTCCCTGCAACATCTGAACGGGTTACGTCTAGGATGCACGCTCCTTGACATCCAAAGAAAGCAGGCTAACATGCAGTATCCCACTCTGCCCTTCTGTACAAAGCAACTATGGGAATGCACGAAGGGGCTATTCTCTGACTTACAGGCATGTTTCCTCATCTGATCTTTGTTCTTCCTTCTGCTGAGAAGGCAGCTGGGTAGAATTGGTGTGCAAATGTGTGGGGCCCTGTTGATTGTGAGGGAGGATCGTGCTATGTGCTTCCGTGTAAATGGACCAGGCTGGAGCTAAGCCACTGTGGACCACCAGTGTCTAGCAGGCCAGCAAACTCATCCTCTGCCCTCTGCAGTAAAGTTAGAAAGCCAGGGTGGGGAGAGATTGGGGAGAAACAGAGAGGGGTGCGGCCCAGTCCTGACTAAGGCAACGTTGTCCCAAAACAAAACCGGTGTCCGGTCTAGTCCTCGTTAAGCGTTTTGGTCACCCACATGAATTCCATTTACTGCTCTCTTTCTCTCTCTGAAAGAGGTCTTCAGTTTTATGCTTTTATGACCCTGCCATTAGAAATGGTTGAGACAGCATTCCAGCCTCGGGGTGTATTGTGTGGTTATGAACTTCACTGGATCACTGCCCCAATTTGACATTAACTGCTGCTGCAGTTACTCACAATTGCCCCGGCTCTCTATCCGTCATTGTACTTTCTGCAATGGGTACAGGAGGATCTCACTGCCCAGGGGAGGATCTCACTGCTAGGGGAGGATCTTGCTTCCCAGAAAACATTAAAAGGATGTAGCACCTTGTAAAACCTGAAAGGCAATTGGAGAGTACAAGGCTCTGAAGCAATCGAGCCTAAGTCCCATAATGAAGAATGTCCTGCTGCCGGCCAGACACACTAGCGGCCAGGCATGTCCGGTGAAGCAAAGCAGGAACAATCCACTGTTCGAGTCATCAACCTCCTGGTAGGCCACAGTACCGCGCTATGTCGCAAATATGTTTTTCCACAGAGCCAGACAGACGACCGGGTTCCTGTGAGAATGTCTAAACAAAAGCCCCGGTGTGACAGAAGGAGCACCTTGTGACTTTGACACACGGCTCCCATCACCGAGGTTCCTGGTGAGTGCTTGGCTGGCTAAGAAATCCCCCAGCATCAAATCAGAGGCAATCGAAACCTGAACAGGTCAGAAGACACTGAGGCCAGGCTTGGCTCTGATGAAAGTGTGATGAAGTCAGACAAGAATCTGTTCTTACCACAGTGAGGTCATTGCGATTGTCAGACTCAACCCACAGAATGAAGGAAGCGTCCAAAGCCGGGGATGCAGGTGACTTCTCCACCTTGACTCTGTCCACTAGTCTAAAACTTATTAGCTTACTTGCTCTTAGATGGAGAACAAGAGAAGGCTATCAAGATTGTTATGTTGCTATTCTTTGGGAGGGGGAGCAGAGTTGAAAGTCAAGGACAGGACAGGGTCCCAGAGTCTAGAGCGACTGCTGGTTGTCTTAAGTTGTACAAGGTCTCAGTGTTGCAACAAAAATAGAATACTCCATGTCTCTAGGCTCTCTTCTCCTTTATGAGATCACGTATCCAAGGGCTCAGAGCCACGAAGCAAGGTTCTCTCCTCAGTAGAGTGGGAAGGGGAGGTGGGATGACTCTTGTTAGACAGAAGGTCCCAAGAAAGCAGCATGAACTGAAGATATTGCAAGTCAAACACCCACTTAATACAGCTCACTTGGACATTGTCACTTACCAACACCAAACACTGTAGAATAACCAATGTTCACATCTGGCGCAAAAGGAACTATAGCTCATTGAAACTACCCAGTGTAAGGAGAGAGTGGAGATCCACATGACACTAGTGGGGGGGAGGGAATCCAACTTATAAGTATAGTTCCTGAATGGATACTTATCTTACACCATCGTAATACCAAAACCCTGACCTCGGTAGAAACTCTTATGTGAGACAGGCTATACTGTCCAGTTCCTATAGCCACCAGCTCTGGCAAACTGTTCCTGTCTGTGACTAGTATTCTCCACCTCACAGGCAATACTCACGGTCACCCAGAGCTATCCACCTAGAAACTTCAACCAGGCCACACATAAAAGGATGGGATGCAGGTGTCACATTTAAGATAAGCAAAAGTACAGATTCACGAGGCGGGGTGTTTGTTTAAGGGCAGAGAGGGGTCAGGCATGAGGATTAGCCAGGTTGAAGGGTGCTGGCAGAGACTGGGGATTTAGAGCGAATCTTGAGTGCTAGTAGTCTGGGAGTACACTCAAGTGTGAAAGGACAGTTGGAAATGGAGAATAACAGCTCATACACTAATAACCTAAGCAGGGGACAGACAGAAGGACAGAGGTCTGGCCTAGAGTAATTCTGGGCTAAGTTTACTAAAGGACACAAGATTATTTACTACATCTAGAATGTAAAAGAAAGAAGCCTTTCAGACTAAAATGTCTACTCTATAATCAATATATATAAAATCACTGATGAGTATCTATGGAGACCGCTCAGAGTCTACGCTCTTGAACTTTGAGAGTTACACTGATGGTTTCTTCTCCTACGATATGAGCGATGCAGACATCCTTTAATGTTGTAGGACCAATCCCTTGCTGTCATCAGACCAGGAGCACACTGAAACAAGCAACAGGAGATCTCGGCTGGCTCTGCAGAACAAGGGTGGAAACTGGCCCTGCCCAGTCCCTTAGCTGTCTACAGTGGGAAGACATGGATTTCAGATGAGAAGAGCCATGACGTCTAACCGCAAAGATTACAAGACAGCTTTGGTCATACGGCAAGGAGGGGCTCGCCAGAGACTGTCACTCTAGGCCAACTATCCAACTCTGAGCCTGAATTTACCAGCTTGCCAACAGGGGTATCGATAATCAGTGTGTGTAAAGCCCAGTACCTGACACAAAGCAGGTCTTTCACGAGCGTTTGAGATTAGCAAGGAGAGCTTATTTGGCAGCAGGGCTCCTCCCTCCTCCCTATGATTAGCAAAGCTTCGGGCTCTGGAAAGTAGGATGCGGTTAGGAGTGGAACCTGTGCGCTGATTTGAACCCGTGCAGGTCCTATGCATGCTGTCATAGTCTCTGTGAGTTCATGGGTTATCATTCCTGTGGTGGCAAGAAAAGACTAGGCAGGGCACCAGAGACAACAGAGAAGCCAGGGTATGTACCACTTGACTCAGTCACCCACAGCTGATAGGGAAGTGGCAGGCAATGGATACTAGGCTTGCACTCGCTCACTGCCCTTCCCCTCCCCCCCCCAAAAAAACACCCATGTTACAGGATTTCAGACCAAATTCACAGTAAAGTAGCAAACGGGGAAAACAGACTCATTCCAAAACTCTTATCCTCCAAAAGACTTTGTGTTTTCCAGCCATATGACGTTCGTTCACGAGCGAATGTCAGAAAACTCCCCCTTGGAGTGCCTATTTGCTTGAGTCTATGCCCTCAGGAAAGCCTGCAATTTGCTTCACGGGAAAAGTTTTGAGACAGTTCCAAGGATGTAAGCATGTTTTCTTAAAGGGGCCTGCGTCTTTAAGAGAAAAAAAACCTGCTAACAGTCCAGGCACATGCCTGGTGCTCCAATATCACATGACTTTACTTAAGAAATGTCAGCTTGCTGTGTCAAGCCTTCAAGACAAGACATCAGTATAATTACATCTGGCATGAGGCTAGTTCATCCCAAGACCATATATAGCATTGGTTTAGGCTAAAAAGAAAGCATGGAAATGGTTTAGGGCCCACGAAATGATTACAAAGACCACTCCCTTACACTTTCTAATTTCTTTTCTTTTCTTTTTTTTTTTTTTTTTTTACAATTCCCCAGAACAAATACATAGTGGTTTCCTGGCAGTTTAGTGAGAAACCTGGTGCCCCTGAAGGTATCCTGGCACAGCCTCTGAAAACTTTTAAGATGAGCTGAAGTCAGGGGAAAAAAAATGATCTGGGTAATTAAAAGACACATAAACAAAAGATCACTTACCAAAAGGACTGGAAAGCCTTTAGTGAAGCCATTGTAAATCGTGCTTTGGGGAGAACAAAACAATAAAACATTGTGGCAAGCAAATGCTTTATTGCACGAAAGTAATCTTGGAGCCGTGTACTTTTCCAATTCGGCTCCTTATAATTTCTTATAATCCGTATTATTTTTAGCTTGACGAAAGCCCTGAGATGTTAGTCTTTGAAACAGTGATCTGTTCCATTGTGGGGGTGGCCACATCATACTCAAGTTAAAATGCAACCCAGTGCAAAAACAGTGAAGGCCCGCCCTGACTTTGTTACCCAACATGAACTGACTGACTCTCCCTCCCTCCCCCTATCTCTTTCTCTCTCCTCTTTCTCACCCTGAGCTGAATATTTTGCTGAGCAGTAAGGAGGAATGGGGTCACTGTAGAACAGAGGAGTAATTTACTATGTGGCAAGAGAGAAGAGCAAAGGGCTTGGACAATAGCTTAAGAAGTATCCAGAAAAAGGAATATATACAAAGCCCACCACCCTTGCCCACTGGGAGAACCTTTTGGTCTTGTAGGCCTTGCAGAACTGACCTGCAGATCAACATGGTTCAGGATCACCATTAGCTTTCAATTCACCGCCATTGGTTAGACTAAAGCCAACTGATAAGAGCAACACCAAGTTGGGTCTCACTTAAAATTAACACCTTCCCAAAACATAAACACATTCAGTGAAGCCAAGAAAGAAAAATCAACAATAAGAGGAGTGCTAAGCTGGGACTCAGGCAACAGGTGAGGTGAGGGCAGGAGAACCGGCATCCATGACACCACAGTGCCCACACCTTTCCAGGAACATCTTATTTACCGATCCCACCATTCCATAGTTCTGCTTTTAATGGGGGAGGAGGGACCAGATCTCTGTAAGCCTTTAGAAACATCCCCCCCAAAGTACAGATTTCCTGAAGGGTGAGCCAACCCAAGCCCTGCTCAGGAAATGCCAACTTGACAGCTTTCAGCACAGTCCAATGGTGTGCCAAAAGTCCTCGACCCATGAGTTAGAAGCGATCTCCAATTCCTTATTGCCTGGCCAGAACTAAAGACAGGAAGTGAGAGCATTTGCACACTGCAGAGATCCCTTAGTACCTTCACCAGACGTCCCAGATGAAATCATAACTATCTCTTACTGTGTGGGATTTTACTTATCCAAGAAATACTCACCAGGCCTCTGAATACGAAATGCACAGGACATTCTCCCTGCCACCCAACAGGCTCTCAGACTGAGAAGCTGATGTGGGATTTCTCTAACTAGCAACAGAAACGGGGAGGGCTCTGTCCTGGAGTTCAGGGAGGCTGTGAGAGAGAACACCACATCTGGCCCACGCAGCTCCCCAAGGGGTTCACCGTGAACTCCCCAAAACCTTTGTAACAGCAGGAGTCACTGTCAATTTTACAGATGAGGAAACCAAGAACTCTAGAGGCCCAGTGTCTTGCTTGCCCCAGCCAAATATGTGTGTTCAGAAGGGGAGTTTTGATCACATTACACCACTGAGCGTATAGGCATGACAGTTTTTATCCCTAGAGCAGTCATTTATTGAACAAGCCATAAAAGACTAAAAAGGGCCTGGGCCATTTTGAAATGTTCCCAAAGTTCATCTCAGAGGCTAGTTTAGAACTGAAGGGATTTGATTCGATAATTTTCAGTCTCTATTGTAATGTTGCCTTTTAAATCACAAAATTATGAGCCCTGCTTCTCCCTCTGGAGAAATCATCGAGACAGCCCCCCCACCCCAACTCCCTCATCCAAGGATCTTTCCTGTTCTTACAAACTGCATTTGACCTTCACCTCCACCACGGCTGAGACATCATCATGAGTGCGCAGGCTCATGAGGGCCTCAGCAGCACGTAATTTTCGCTATAAAAGGGTACTCGTTCATTCACCCCTTCATTAAGAAGCATTTTATTGACAGCCTGCCGCATGAGCCAGGCAATAAAATATAACCAACCCATTTCAGCGACCCCATTGGAGCAGAAGCTAAGATAGCTGAATTGCCTAAAAAAACCAAGTGGTCATCAAGGCTCCTGCTCTGGGGGGGTGACTACTCATCTCAGAGTATCGACAACCCTCATACAGGCATCATTCCTCTGCTTTAGCAAAATGATGACTCTGTGCCACAGGTTTTAAGTGATTGGTGTATAATTGAAATCATGGCGTTGATGCTATAAATGTTAAATGTTCCTATCCTTGTGGCTAGACACTAGGCTTCTAGTAGCACTTGCTGTGTGGTAGTGGGCGGATAGCCTAACCTTTCTGCATCCTGTTTTACTCCTCAGGAAAACAGATGTAAAGGTAGATGGTGTCTGTGGGTTCTCTCAGCTCAAAACACTGACTGTGTGGCTTTGGAATTGTACATTCTAATCTTAGCACTGTTTCTCTGTTACGTGGAATTGCCACTTGATTAATTCATTTTCATAAAAAAAAAGTCTTCCTTCTCTTCAGGAAATAAAAGCTCTCCTACTTACAACTACAAGATCTAGATGACAAATTCTTATGGTTGTAGATAATGGAAAAATAACAGCTGCCACAGCTGTTGCCAGTCAAGAAAAACATTTTTCTGTTTCCACAAAGACAAGAAGCCAAATATATATTATTTAAACATAACTGGAGTAGGACTTCAAAGAGTGTGAGTTAATCAATTCTTCAATCTACATAAATGCAAAAAAAAACTGTTTTAAAATAGTCTGGCCTTGGGGCTAGGGAGATGGCTTGGTGGGTAAAAAGCTTACCACATAAGTATCAGGACCAAAGTTTGGATGCTCAGATCCCATCTAAATGCTAGGTGGTTGCAGAGACCCACCTGTCACTCCAGCACTGGAGAAGCCAAGACTTAGGATCCCTGGATCAAGCTGGCTAGCTAGACAAGCCAAATTGGTGAGGTTTGGGTTCAAGAGAGAACCCTGTGCACTTGTGTGAGGGTTCATGTGTACATTTGTGCATGTGTGTGTATGTAAGCCTGGGGCTGAGACTGTTTCCCTACGATTGCACTCCACTTCATGGACTTGCTTAGAAGTATAAACGAATTCTAATTCCAGATCACAATTTCCCATGTGGTCCCATAACGATGTTTGAAGGTTCACTACTCAACCGTTCTCTGTCGCCTTCCTTGAGCGAGGTGCTGTTAGACTGCTGTAGTGACTAATATTCATTGGCTTCCCATAATGAGTACACAAAGCTATATATGCCCTCAAACCTTCTGACATCCACCAATCCATTAAACATAACAGGCCATTCAGGCAAAGATGCCACAGTTAGATACAAGGGTTCCATGAAAGCATTGGTGGCAAATTGGGCTTCCTGCAGACAGTACATCTCAGTCAAGAGCTTCATAGATTTCTGCTTCTGCTGTGATCTTCTTGTGTCTTGTCCCCAAAGGACCCAAGTGTATGATACTTGGTCCTCACTGTGCTGATGCTGGAATAGGGTGTGACATGGTCAAGAGGGGAGCCATGGTACAAGATGATTACATGACCCTCGGGGGCATGACTGTCATCAGGAAGGAGAATGTGCTTCCCCTAGGATCTCAGTTCCTAGGGAATGAACTACAACTAAAAATTAATCCTGACCACTCCACACTCAGTGGCTTTCTGTCCCACCACGCAATCTCCCTCTCTCTCTCAAGAATCCCCTATGATGTCCAGTATGCTGTGGTACGATGCAGCGAGGGGAGCCCTCACCAGAACCAGCTGACCTTCTTTAGCCTTCAAGACTACAAGCAAGTAGAACTCTTGCTATAAGTGATCCAACCTCAGGAATGGAGGTTGTAGCTATGGAAACAGACACTAATACAACACAGGTGAAAACATCCAAACAGGGATATACAATGTTCTGAAAATGTGGATCTCTCGGCTCATTTGAATTAGAATATTAGGGACAATGGGCCCCACGTTTTCCCCATGCTTACAAGTGATGCTCTCCACTATGCCTATTAATGACTTTGTTCTCATAATGATTTAAGGAGTCAACACATTCTGTTTAAGATTTATTTATTTATTTATTTTATGTATATGACCATACTGTCCTTGACACACCAGAAGAGGGCATCCAATTATAGATGGTTGTGAGCCACCATGTGGTTGCTGGGAATTGAACTCATGTCCTTCGGAAGAGCAGCCAGTGTTTGTAACCATTGAGCCATCTCTCCAGCCCCTACCTTTTTATTTTTTTATTTTTTTTTAACTTGACAAGACCACTTAACGGGTGAACTCCCTTTCAGTAAGAACTGAAGCAAGCCATTCACTACTGAGTACAGCTACACAGACACCCAGCAGACACCAACTCCTTCTTCCTGACTGACCGCGACTTCTTGCCCTTGGACCAGTGAGTCCTTTTTCTTCCTTTTACCAACATCATTCCTCTCTTTCTTTCTATAAGCCTGACCATTTCTAAGCCCTGCCTCTAACTGCCATCAGCAACAGTCACCCTCCAGTTCCTGCCTTAGCGCCCTTGTCGTAATTTTTAGGACCCATCCATATTACTGCGTGTAGTAGAATTTCCTGGGTTTAAAGGCTGAGTCGCATTCCGTGCATATAGGTGTCACTCTGTCTTTGTGTGGTCACCTGTTGATAGACATCAACATCACCTCTATGTTGCTGTTCTTAAAGTTCTGCTTCACACACTCGTGCTATCATCTCTTTGGCTAGCTCATTTCAGATTTGGAGGATGAATAGCAGCGTAGTTTCTAGACCATATGGTCATCCTAGTTTTTGTTGGTTTGTTTGAGGAAGCTCCATACTGATTTCCATGGCAGCAACATCCTTTCTTTTATTTCCATCGACAACATGGAATTAGTTTTGAATGATCTTTCGTAATAAAAGCTGAACGCCAAGAGCTAAGTGAACTTGAAGCATCTTCCTTTCACAGGGGCTGACAGCTTGTGCCTGGCCTTGAGAATGACTGCAGATGTGCTTGTACTAAACAGAACTGAATGTAACCCCCAAGTTATGTGGGAGAAGCTCTTCATAACTGTCCTGTCAGCAATCTAGGGTTCAACAATGTAGCCGTGTAAGGTTCAAAACATTCAGACCCTAACTGTGATTCTGAGTTCCTTGACCTTTCCAGAATTGATAACGGTGGCCTGTTGACCGGGGGCCTCAAGCACTCTACTCTCCTTCTCTTTATAACCTCCCTCAGCATCAAGAGATCTCTAGTCCACATGAGTTTCAGAGTCATGTTGGTGACAGTAGAGGCCAAAGGATTGGGGACCGAATTTATCATGAGTGACCACAACATCAGCACACGCCAAAATACGTAAAGCTAAGAAAAGTATTCCAAGCACTGTCCCCCTCAGCTCTGAGGTAGCCCACTGGATCCCCAAGATCTAGAGATCTGTTGTGTTACTGTTCCCATACCCATAGCCTAGTGCAAGTAAGCACGTGCACGCACACACGCAAACACACGCCAGTACCCACATGTTCACACATGCTCAACTGTTCACACCCAAGAATTATAAGAGATAACAGAGAAACAGGATGTTGACACTCTGCTCAAGGCTTTCCAGACAAGAAGATTCAAGAGAAAACAGTGGCATGTTAACTCCATACAGTTTAAACCAGAAAACCAGGGCCGGATAGGCGTCTCCGTATTTGTAACAACATTCAGTTAAGAAACATTTCTCTAGACCTCTAGTTCCTTGTCAATAAAAGGAAGTCACCAGGGATTCTCAAAAGTGAGGGGTGGGGTGGGGGGGGAAATGACATAATGTTCTTGCCCTAAAAAAAAAAGAAGTCCTACTTTGAGCCCCGCTTCCTAGCTCTTTTCTGAACAGCCAGACTATGGGGACACAGAAGCTCCTTGTACCGAATGATCTCCAAAGCTCCATCTGGTCTACCCCTCGCTGAATCTGTAAGCTATACTCAGTCGTAATTCATAGTCCATGCTACAAAGACTGCGATAGAGTGAACACTAGCTCCTGAGGGTCAGATGGTTTCTGATAGACGGTATTGATGTGTTCTTGGTCTTGCTGGATCAAAGACAACTTTCAGCTCAGTTATTCTTGTACCAAAAGCCGTGGGTCCCAAACTTCCCCAAGAGGGGACAGGGGAAAGGAAGAACTCAGCAGCAGGACACCTCAGAGCATAGGAGATAGGTCAAGGGCACCCACTACCACAGACAGTACTCAGCACACATCATCCCTTCTCAAATCTTTGTCCACACCGCTCACATGCCCGCCATTTCCTGTGAAAGCTAAGCAAGAAGACACTGTAGCAACAAATTCTGTTTTAACCTGAATCTCCTACGCCAGAGCCCAGACCTCAATGCCAGGCGTCCATCTTCGCTAGGTATTTGCTTGTGCAGTCACGTGTGGAATCGAAGGTCAGCTAAGCATAACACATCAGCATAAATGGGCTCTACTGGTTTCTTCTACAAACGGAAACTTGCTCCCGGAGTAGCACCGAATGCTCCCTTCTGACAGGAGCCTGGACTCGGAAACAACGGAGAGCTGACAATGGGTAGTTCTCTTTGTGGGAGCTCGTTTGAATAGAGAATTTTAAATATAAACCATCTTCAGGTTGAAATGGGTTCTGCATAAAATATTCATTGCTCACTCTAAAATGTACTATAAATGCAAAAGGGAATGATTTTTAAGTAATTGTAACCCCCCCAGTTATCCATTTATATACTTAGATACACCATTTTGAGACCCCCATTTAATTTTAAAAAAAAAGTAAGATGTGAGTTTTTAAAGAGAGTAATGTTGGAGCGAAGGTTTTTCTACCATTTAAAACGTGCTCCGTTTGATTGCTAAGACTTTGGGAAAATGTAAATGATGTGTACATTGCACTGGACTAACAGTCAAGGAGCTCAACCAAGCAATATTGTCCCAGTCATGAGAGAGAAACTCATACAAAGACTGAACCTCCTTCTTCCCACTGCTGCTCTGCTTGTCTCTGGAGTAAGACTTGCTAATCGCCTGCTTTGTGGAATGCCAGGCTTTGAAAGAATATCAAATAGAGGATAACATTAATGATTAAAAGAAAATAGGGAAATCTTGACGATGCTGCTTGGCTTTGAAGTGTAATTGCCAAGACCTCAGAAAGTAATAACTCTTACTCTAGGAAGGCTCCAAGGCAGTTGCATTTTCTTCTCCCCCCCCCCACCCCACCCACCCCACCCACCCCCCTCCCCCGGCTGACTTCAGTTGCTTCTTTGCCGCTTCTCCAAGGATTGTAACAGAAGTTTCAAAAGGTTGCCAAGATAAGACTCAGGACTGCGACTCTCAAGATTATAGATCTGCTGAGCTGCAGCAGGCACATGGCATTGAGCTCAGGGATTGTTGGCACAATGAACAGACAAAGGCCTTGTGCCAGGTCTCCACCCAGCCGCCTGCTGGATCCGCCTGGCCAGCTCCAGTCACCAGTAACAACATTAAAACTTCCCTACTAGTCACACTTGCTATTCCGGGAAACTCTCAAACTTACAACCTTCAAATTTCGAAACAAGTTCTCTCCACACAATCGTCTTCCTCACTCCGGTTCCTCCGCATGGAAAATAGCATGTGTCCTATAAACAGGGCCATTGGTCTAGCTAGTCCAGGGACTGGGTGGGTTAATGGCACTTGGTTGAACTTAAGGCTGGGAGTTAATTCTCTCCAGCTGGTCATTTATCCTCAGGAAATGTCCTGATTCTCAATCATTATTTTTCCAAATCTTAGAACAGATTATCTCTCTTGGAATCTTCGAGCTGTCAATACATGGAGGTCTTAATGTGATTGTTTAGGAGACAATGCCAAAAAATCCTCCAAGACTAGGAAATTCTCTACTCTCTCCTCCAGCCTTGCTGGCACCAACTAGATGCTCAGCAAATGTCATCAATCATATTTGATAACTACATGACCAACCTAAAAGTTATTTGTTTCTGGGAGGGAGTTCATTTGATTGATTTTAGTTTAAAGAGACTAGGGGTGGAGGTGGGGGTATTTTGTTTTTGCCAAGTGACTGAACACATTATAGAATTCTCAACAATGTATGTAGATTCCTTATAAAGGAAACACAGTATAATGAGACCTTCCTTCACGTTGGACAATGTTAGAGAGTTTCTGAATATTTTCTACTTCTGGTGACTGACTTACAAGAATCCAAGAATTCTTTAGGGGAGAATTTATGAGCCTTAAAAGACAAAAAGAAAAACCCTTATAGAAAACTTTAGCAGCAAACAAGTTAAGACTTCCACAATACCCCCAAAACAAATTAAACCTTGTTTCATATCAGGAAAACTTGACAGTTGCTACTCTGTAAAATTTTTTAATATTTACTATAAACAGCATTATCAGCGGGCTTCTCTTCTTTGTCCTCTGAAGTCACCTTGTGCTGTGGGTAAATGTTCTTAGCCTCAACCTGCTGGTTTTTATGCTACCGTTGTTTTGGTGATGTGGACTTAGGGCTTGAGAACACAGGGAAGATGAATTTCTAGGAAACCAAGAATTAGGTCAGCAAAGTGTGCCATGGCCCCTCCCCGGGGGCCCAGTGAAGAAGCTCTAAATTCAGCCTTCCTGCTGTGACTTCATGAGTTCTCACTGGCTTCAGTGGGTCTCTTTTGGTATAATTCTGTCCTGCCTTGTTTTCTAGAAATGCCTTTGCTTTCATTTCTTGTTTACATGTCCATTAGACATTACTACTTGCCTCATTTGCCGTGACTTCTTCGTCTTCATCATGGTTCCCAGCTATTTCCCAAAGCACAGCAACCGCACAGTCTCACTCTCTCCTATGCAAATACACAGCAGACAGGCAGTTTTCAGGAATGCGAGAGAAACCATTTTTTAAGCCCTTCTGAGAGAGTCCTCAGAAAAAGCCTGCATGAGGCATGTTCCTTCTCACTAAGAGGAACCTTGATTGGAATCCCCAAGACGATTGTCAAGCTAACCAGTCTGTAAGAGAGGAAGCAGAGAGAAATGTTGTCAGTGAATGAGAAGGTATCTCCTCCCCACCCCGCCCCACCCCCACAGCCTCCAACCCCAAAATAAACCCGGAGCTGATTAGCTGTTTTGGTCTTGGGCCAGTTGACTGCCAGAGAACATGCTTGGGCTGGGTGTCTCTGCACGCCCTGTAGGGAGTTGGGGGGGACTATTCACCGGGAGAGACAATGTAACCAAGAGGTAAAGTATCAAAATACCTTCCTAAAAATAGACGCTTTTCCTGCCAAGGATCAGGGCACACACTCGAAGGCTCCAGACAGTTGTTGGAGCATCTGCTCGAGTCTCACGGAAGACTATCAGTCGTGACGGGCAAGTATTTGGTGAGTCAACCTGTGACGGGAGCATATGAGTTAATTATAGTTATCAGAGATTATTCTATATTAGTGCAGCAACAAACCTGTTAGCCTGGTCTCCAGTTCTCCTATTAATGGGGGAAGCCCCCCACACAGCCCCCACCCCCGTGTTATGGTTATACCAGCATATTGAAGTTTGCCAGAGGGTTTTTACACAACAATAAAGCCAATGCATAAAGCTGATTAATTTTGATATCTGCTGTCTAAAGCTTCAACAAAGCCTTGGATAACAGTCAAAGATCATGTTCATGTTTACAGTTTGGAAGCCTGAAGACGAGATGATGTTCTATAATTTAAAAGACTTGGGGAAACTTCCCTAGCCAACTATCACACAACAGAAATCATTTTTGGAATGAAGTGCTGTACTGAGTTTGGGACAGAGATTGCCCTCATGGCTTAAAATTAAGAATAGAATGTATAGATTTGAGTTCTAAAACATGTGTATGTCAGGCTGCTGGCCTCCGAGAGACACACAGTGGGACAGTTGGACAAGTCAGGATTTGTTTTCATGAAAAAATAATAATAATAATAATCAGAGATGGAAGGGTGCACTCTCAACCCCAGCCTACCGAGTGCCCTGCCAAGGCAGGAAGAAAAAGGAGCTAAGGAGTTTAGTGCTGCCACATAGCTAATTGATACCAAACCAGAAAACAGCCCAAGTCTATGTGACACCTCAGAACACTGGAGATCTGTGAGCCAATACCTCCTGAGTCCAGAGCCTCGCACATGTGTGCTGTGTTGAATATCTGCCATGGACCAAGAACATCTTACAAATAAAACTGTTTTACAAAGAAGCCCACAAAGCAAGTTTTAATAGGTTTTGATAGTGAACCTGCTGACAATTTGATGTGGACATTATGAAGAGATAATTATTACATACAAATACCCTGGAGAGAGTTGGAAGAAAACCATTGATATCAATACACTTTTGCCCATGGATGTTCAAGAATTAGGTAAAGCTGAAAGACACTCTTTAAATATACAAAATCTTTTTTCTTGCTGAAAGCTTGAAAAATCGCAGGGGACATTTGGATTCTGACAACGTGGTGTGGCATTGAAACCAATCACAAGAACCTTGACATTCAAACTTGTTGAGTTGGGAATGAGCCCTGGTTCCTCCTCAGGCTCAATTCAGCTCAACCCCAAATCACAGAGGAAAAGTCATTTTCAACCAACCCCAACCTGCAGCAACCCAGAGGCTAGAAGAAACAGTGCCAGGCCATCTCCCCACACGTAATCTGACCCACACCACAGCAGGCCAAGCAGAACGGGTCAGAAACTCTAAAAGTAGTTAAGTTGGCCAGAAGTGGGTGGAGGAGGAGATTTTCACCAAAATTGTACATCGCATCAACAATGTGGGATTATGAGCCTGGTGTTCAGTGTCATCTGATTGATGCCCTCTTTTCTGTGACAGGGAATTGCTGGTGCCATCACTGTGGTGCCATGATGAATCCGCATGAGCGTGAACACAGTGCCTTGGGTTCTTTTCCCATCTTCCATTCCAGCATCTCTCTCCTTCCTTGGACGCACCCCCCCCCTTCAAGCACATCCTGCATTTTCCAAGTCCTTACGGAGGCCACAGCATCTCAGACAGCTAAGGCAGTATCTTTACCCTCACAGAGTAGCTTCCTTTACCCCTGCTTGCAGCAAGCCCCCACCTGTGGAGAGACGGTGACTGAGGAACCCATATTGGCTTGCTAATGATTGGAAGTGGTTTCCTGCTGGGTTGACACCAGTCTAAAGAAAGAAAACGTGGCAAATTATCCTGGGATGTGTCCAAGTACTTACCAGTAATTGTCAGAATGGAGAAAGGAGGCACATCAATTTTGCAACAAGCAACAAGCGTCCCTAAAGTCAAGAAGACTTTAACATGAATGGGGGCTGGGGCAGACCATGGCGGAAAGGAAGGAGTCCGAACATTTTGGTCCTTGGTGTATGTGTCTTAAGCCACTGCAGCAATTGGCTGACTCGGTCAGGGAAGCAGGACAGAGTCTGGGATTCAGAAGCAGACCTGTAAGTGTTCATGCCCCTCACCAGCCAAATGACCTCAAAAGATGCTAAGCCTCTCTCAAGCTCAATTTGCTCATCTGAATCTCACTGGATTGACCAATGATCATGTGACACAATAAGCATAAGGTATGTTACAAGCATCTTGCAAAACCTGGAGCTCAACAGGATCAATTGGTTGCTGATACGCTTCCTGATGTTGGCAAGCCTGGACACGTTCCGTCACCATGCTCTTTCTGCAGTCAGCATCTACCTCTGACACAAAAGAAGGGACCCACAGGATGTCAAAGAGCATTTGGCCCTCCCACAAAGCGCAGGTTAATTACTCACACTGCCTCCTACTGTGTGACCCTGAACTGCTCACCTAATTTCTTGACGTGTCTCCTCTGATTCCTCCTCCGAAGGTGGAGGTAAAACCCTCCATGTCCACCGCAAAGACTGAATCCAACGGAGTCTGGAAAATGCTTGACACAAATCCTGGAACATAAGGAATGCTCGATGTGTCGATGGGTCGTGGTCGTCTCTAGTAGCAGGTGATATCCCACTACAGCAGATGTTTCCTTAGAGGATTCAACCATCTGGCCCAGTTCCTGCCCCTACCTAAAGCCCAACCATCAAGTCTCTGCTCAGATACCACCCCGTGTATCAGCAGTACTGAGAGCTCGCCCTGGGAAGGCAGTCTTCATACAGTACTGTGTTTATTTACTTCATTGCAATGACTACAATCTGTAATTAACTCAGGAGTCCGGGTCTACCTGTTTATTTTCTTTTTAGTTCACACTGAAATGTCAACTATGTAAGCAGGAGGCGGGGGGAGGGGGTCCTTATCCACTTTGTTTATCATAGAGCAGGGTCTGGCAGACATAATATTCATAAACTAGCTGAGGGATAAAAAGAGAAAAAAAAGAGAAGTTGCTGATGAAGAGATGGACTAGGTTGCTTAAATTATTGGATGAGCCAGTGGGATGGACAGGACAAGGACCATCTCGAGTCATCCCTCCCACCACACCCATCCACAGCGGAGTAAACTGATAATTAGCGGTGCCGGGTGTCTACCCTCAGGCCCAACGTTGCTGCCCGCTGCCACCTCTGTGGTCCTTGAGCATCTGTTCTGAAGGTACTTCCAGGAATCAGTGGGAGGTGACTGAGACCAGTCATCAGGCATCTGCCTCAGGCTACTAGGGCTGTAGTTCTCAGAGTGTGCTGTGGGGAGGAATCACCTGGGGGATGTTGTTAAAGTTCACTCTTGGTTCTCACCAAATCTAACCCTGCAGTTTGAAATTCCCAATGTCAGAGAGGCCTTGAAGACTCAGTCTCTTCTCTCGAGGTGAATGAGGTAGTTTGGGAGCTAATGTTATCAGGTTTTTTTTTAGAACAAATATTAGTAAATCTTTTTTAGGAAAAAAAAAAAGATTAGAAAAAGTCCAGCTCCTTCCCTGGCGCAGTAAATTTTGTGACCTTGGGAAAGTCTCTAGCTTTCAGAATATTCATAATCATGCACCTGGTCCTTACCCAGGGTGTGTGTTTCTCTTTATGGAAAGAATGAATTCAAAGAAAAGAGAGGTTCCCTGAAAGGGAGAAAGAAAGGAAATCCCCATCCTGGCATCTAACATTTGAAGTCTTCCTGTCATGTAGCTGACTGAAAAACTCAGCTAAAAGAGTTTCAGTGAGATTATTGATGGTGTGTTCTTTAAGAAACATAATCGATAGAACAAATAAACCTCAAAGAGCCCATTTCCATGTTTTTGACTCGTTTTCAAGAGTACAGGAGATGTAAACTTGAGATGGCTACTTCAGAATTACATAATTACAAACATTTCAGGGCAGGGGGTAGCAAGCTCTTCCTTTACCTCGAGAAAGGCTGCTTAGTTCCTGCAGTCTCTGTTTCTGTAGGAGGTGGCATACTGTTCAGTGGATTCAGGATGCTGAGGAAGAGCTCTTTCTCTCATACATTTAAATAGATTCAAGCTAATTAGCCATCCGATTCACTTCCTTCCAGAAGTGGGTTGTGATCCGTACAACAAAGAATGTCATATTCCACAGGTGGGAAGCCCCTTGCTGGCTCCAAGAATTATGTGACCACTCTACCCAAACACTTTTACTTACCCCCCAAAAAAATCATATTAAAATTATATTAATTTTTTTCCTCAGGTAATTTTTACTTTGTTTTACGTACTTCCATAACACTGAGGTGTCGGATCAGGTGATCTTCCTTGCTCCACAGTTTTCTAGGACAGCATTCAAAAGTTTTTGATTCTGTTTTGTTTTGGTTTTTTTTGTTGTTGTTGTTGTTTTAAAGGAAGTAGGTGATGTTGAGGTTGAGAGTTTTCCTGGTCAATTCGAAGTGCTGGCAAGCTGCCACCCTCTGTTCTGGTCGAAGATGAACAGATGAGCTCATGTGTTTGGGGTGTGGGATTTAACTCTCCCTTCTGTCCCTGGAAGACTTCTTCCATTCTGAAACAGAGACTGGGATGAGTTTGGGCAGCAATACTGAAGAATGTACGAGGGGAAAGTGGGTGGTACTGAACAGGCACTGTGAGGTAGATGTTGGTTACATCTGGCTTGAGGGAACAATAGGATATGACAGGTTAGTTAGATGTAGTTTTCTCTCATTCCCATACCCCAGTAATTAATGCATATATATATATATGCATATATATATATATAATATATATATATAATCTATTTCCTCCTTGGATGCCCTGTAGGAGAAGCAAATAAATTGTGACCTAACCAACAAGACAAGCCTGTGTGCTGAGGCAAAGGTGACCGAAACCTAGGCAGAAAGCTCCAAGGTAAAGGAAAATAAAGGATGAAAACAGACTTGTGTATTCTTCTAGATTCCAGACAGGATGTTTCAAAATCAGGAAAAGAGCCCATGAAAGACAGAAACTATAAAAAGAAACACATCTCAAGAATCGCTAAAAATTACAGTCTCTACTTTAAAAAAAAAAAGCACTATGGAGAGATCTGGGTGCGAAGAAGGAAGGCGTGGGTTAGGAGCTGTGATTGCACAGTCTGCCTGCTGATGGGGATCCAATTTTAGAATCCGAATGTGAACGCTGCTGCAGACTCCAATGCCTAGTCCTCTTTGCCTGTGAGCTTGCCTCTGCCACCCACATCTGCACCCTGTGCAAGGCCAGGGGCTATGACATAAGGAGTTGTTACTCTGTGCCAAGGCAGGATCCTAGATCCTTTCAACACAGCCTTTACTCTTTGCGGTGACTCAGTCAACAAAGTATCATTGCCTAGTCGACTGTTAGCAACTGAGGTTCAGAAAGATTAAATAAATGAATCGTGAAGCTAATGACAGGCAGGGCTGAGATCTACTCCGATGAGTTCACATTGAGCTTATAACCTGGGAGGGAGGTATAACGGGAAAATGAGAATATAATATGACATCAGCGGAAGTAGGACATCAGTGGAGGTATGACATCAGCGAAGGTATGACATCAGCAGAGGTATGACATCAGCAGAGGTATGACATCACTCAGAGGACAACATCGAGGATGAAAGTGCATAGTGTATTTGAATTCTGTATCTCACTCTTACATGTTTAGTCTACATTTTATAGATATACAATACATTATTCACATAACACATTATCTCACCTAGTCTTCACAACCCTATGCAGTAGGAACTTGTGTCTTCTGATATAGGGAGAGAGCTTCCAGCCGGCACTCTTCTACAATGAGCTACTACACCTTGGAAAAAGTAGTAGTGCTGGCCAATTGCTCCTTACTCTGCAAAGAAGCACTAACCACTTCCTGGGAGCTCCGCACTTGAGACATCAGGGAGCTAGACAAATGATGCGGACAAGTGAACAGCCCTGCTCTCACGAGTGGGAAAATAGAAACGAGATACATAGAAACAATCCTGTAAGTTAGATGTGGTGATGAGTAATCCTGGGGAAAGAAGGGAGACCAAGAAGACAAGTATAAAGCAAGACTGGCTGCCATGGAAGGTTTCCTGGACACATTTGGATGTGGACTTTAATGAAGTACCTGCCTGAACATTTGCAGTCTAGGAACAGCAAGTGCAAAGGTCCTGGGGCAGTCCAATGTGGGGCAAGGTAGTAAGAGAAGAAGCCAGAGAGTAACCTGGGGTAGAAATAAAAACAATTAATTACTCAGTCACTGGACTTTGGATGTGAGCCACCTTAGAGAGAACAGTCTTGATGGAGTAGGGATGTGAGAGCTGTCTAGAGTTATGAAGACTTTGAATACAGATGACACATTCAAGAGGTTTCCTGAGGAAGGAAACCAAAAAAAAAAAAAAAGCACTGCAGTAACTGAAGAAGGATAAGGGATCTTTGGGGACTGTATTAAGAAGAAAGAAATGGTAACTAGGTTCAAAGAGGAATGATCCGGCAGCATAGCATCATTGGCTGATAGGGGACGTTCCTCCACAATGTCCTTGTATAAAAGAACCATGACCTGAGTCATGACTGTAGTCGCAGAAGGCACAGCACATGGACCAGGCACAGATGGACACCACGGCACTCCTCCTCGGATTGTGGCCATTTCCTCCATGAAGTACAAGGGACCAGCTGAGGCTGCGTATGAGAGAGGGAAGGTAAACACTTAGAGGAGGAAAAAGGAGACAATCGTTCCTCAGGAAATGCAAAAAAGCACATGCAGTTAAGAGGGGAGGGGAGGGGAAAGGCAAAACTGGACCCAGTGGGCGTCAGTGAGCATGGATTTGAGTTAAGAGCAAGAGTGGTCCAGTGGCCACCCTTAGGCATGCTCACTCAACAGCAAAGCAATGGGCAGAGAGAAGAGAGCGAGGGATGATGTACCCAGACTGAACACAATGCTGATTCTAGCAGTGAGAGGTACAATGGACAGAGACCATGGGGAAGCTGGCAGAGAGCAGGTAATATGCAAGATTAAATAATCTCACCTCTAATTTGAGTTGTGCAGAGGAATGGAAAGAAACCAGTGGTCCTTTGAGAGGGCTGGGGGTGGGCAGGGAGGAGTAAGTCTTCCTGAGGTCAAGGGAACAAGAGGAGATTGACTGAAGAGAATGTTCCAGTTGTCCTTAGATTCGAAAAAAAAGCCAACGAAATACTTTGAGAGAAGACACAGGGGAAATAGAGTCTGCCTGTAAAGATGGCCTAGTCCTGAGCTTCATCTGGTGAATGGCCTGAGGAAGGTAGCCCTGGGGCCCTGGGGCCCTGGGGCAGCAGACACAGTTCCCCAGTGTTAAGGTCAGGCTGCCATTTATAGGACCCTGAGGAATTCTACCTTACTCTCTTGACTTACACTGATGGAGACCTCTGTGTCAGCAGAGGATCTTGGTCCCTCTCCTCTGAAATCTAACACAAAACTAATAGGCCCCCAAGGGAGCTTACTTCAAGGACAGATGATCTCTACCTTGTCCAACGGAGGATCTACTAGCACACGTCTGACCCCAACCGCAAGCCGCGTACTTTTGATCATTTTCTTATCACTAACACGAGACTTCTCACTTATCCACCAAAGAAAATCATTTTTCAACCCGGAAAACAGAATGAATTAAACAGAACAGGTTAAAAATCTCAAGGGAGCAAACACTTCTTAAATAACTGGGGTCTACATTTCCTAAAAAAAAAAAAATGACGGGAGGTGATAATTAGAAAGGGACTTGCGGTATCATGGGTCTTCAAGATGTTCTGGAAGAGACAGCAGAAGCGATATCTGGTACTCCAGAAGAAAATACTCTGTGATATGGAAAAGATACTGACTCCCTGGCAGTAAACATCTATCCCCCACCGCAGACAGTGGCCAAGCGACCTTCACAGAACAAGGTAAGCTGCAGTTGTGGGAAAATGTGTGTTTGGTTTGGACCAGGACAAGGAACTGAGGTCCGTATTTTACATAGCAAAGCAGATGTGGCCTCCAGGTGCTCCCAGCATCCCTCAGTCTCTACCTGACATACCCTGCCACCAACTCTGAACTTTCCAGCCCTGGGGTTGGGCTATTCTTTCCCCAGAGGCTCTTAACTATATAACCCAGACAGTGGTCTTGCTCTCTCCTCTTTTCTTCTTTCTCTGAGCCTGCGCCCTTTCTCTCTTTCTCTCCCCCCTCCCCCCCGCCCCCTCTCCCTCCCCACGGCAACTTCCTTGGTCTCCTTCCTTGTGGCCAGTGAACACACCCACTGGAGAGCAGCTTCCCAATAAACTTGTCTTTAATAATCTAATCTGGCTTGAACTGTCTCATTTCTCCAGCGGAAACATAACCTATCAAATGAGAGCAGTGCAGAGGTTTCTCTGACTGACCCAATGAGCAAAGAAACGGAGGCACCCGCAGATTAGAAATAGTTCAGGCTGGAACACCAGAGAGAGAGAGAGAGAGAGAGAGAGAGAGAGAGAGAGAGAGAGAGAGAGAGAGCAATCTCTGTCCCCATCACTGCGTGTGTGGGATACGGGAGACATAAAGGAGAAAATAAAAACCACTTCTGCCAAGTGCTTCACCGAAAGAGATAAAGACATCATTTATTTTCCTGGTGGAGTTTATTCCTGTTGCTGCAACAGCCCCTACAGTGCTTTCCCAGGAGGCTCCCACTGAGACACTAAAGCTAAAAGTTGTCCTTTAGCAAATAGAAGCCACTCAGAGAGGGGGGCGGAGTGTGGAAATCTCCTACAGAGAAGTACCAAAAAGAGGCAGGGCCGACTCACCCTGGCCCCAGGGAACCGTGGCTCTAAAAATAGTTATCACGGCTTGCTCTCCAACATGGCGTCTCATTCTGAAACCCCTGCAAAGGTTGCCGGCTGAGCTAACTCAGAGCCTCAACCACTGACCCCCAGGCAGACATAGCTTATTGAGTGGGGGTGGGGTGGGGGAGGAGGACCTTCAGGGATGGAGTCCCAGTGGAATGTCTGTCTGTTCTTGCTCCAGGGCAGGGTCGTGTGCAGGATTTGTGCTCCTGGCCACAGGAGAAAGCCATGCAACTAACAAGCTGGCCTCTTTAAAGACAGTGACGCTCTCTGTGGGCCTTTCCCTTGCCAAATATTCTCTTAGTATAGTAAATATCTTGGCGAGCATTTCTTGAGTATTTCTTATGGACAAGGAACCGAAATAAGCAATTCAGAATTGTTTTTACTTCTAACCTTCGAGATGCCTCATATTCAGACATTTAAACAAGGAAACTGAGGCTCGAGCCAAGGTTTCAGCTATGACCCCACCAAACACAGTAAATGGTCTCCGGAGAGCTGGCCTCAGGACCTCTTATTTGTGATACCATTGGACAAACAATGTTCAAGGAGGGGACAGGAGCCAAGCCCCCCAGCATGAGCTAAGCCCCCCTTTACCAGTCCAACCATTCTATCAGCAAGTCTAATGAACAAGGCCTATACCACTCTCTACTTCTGCAAGCCACACACTTAGGGGAAAAAAAAAACAAAAATGACTGACCCTCAGTTAGCCTCAATTCTGAGGAGTGCCTCTCACAACACAAAATAGTGCTATCATCTGTATTTGATACCAGGATAATCCAGTGCTACACAGAAAGGCATAATGCTATGCCGAAAGTCTGTTCCAAATGCATCTCAAGTTCATCTAAGATCAGTGCCAATCAATCAGAATTGCAAAAGACCAAAGATAAGACAATACTGTAATTATAGTCATGAGGTTTTTAGATCCATCTTTGATTGTCTTTTGGATATCTGGTAAAATGGGGGAAAAAATTACAAATTAAATATACTTTCTAGATCCCCGCTATTTGCGTGGGACCATAAGACTTTAGGAAAGTCAACCTCACATAGTCTAGCTTGACTTCAGCCCTTGTAGTTATTTCTCTACTTTACAGATACTGAGGTTCAAAGTGGTTCTGTGACTTATCCAACATCGCTATTAACAAGTGAACTCTGCAGACTGGATGATTATGTCTTCAAAATATATAATGTGACGTCCGAGTCTTCAGCGCTGTAACATTCAAAGATGAAGCCTTTGGAAATTCAGTAGGTCATCAGGAAGGGAAGCCCTGTTAGGAGATTAGAATATAGATAGAAGAAAAGACAGTGGAGAGAGTAACAGTAGATCCCTACCATGCTGTGTGAGGAAACAAGAGGACATCACCCGCTAGGCAAGAAGAGGCTCGCCCAGGGAATCAGAAGCACATTGTAATAACTATAGATTCTGGCTCTGTCTTAGTTTGCTTTTCACTACTGTGATAAAACCCGATGACCCAAAGGGAGGAAAGTGTTTATTGCATCATACAGTTCTACAGTGCAGTGCATTATCCAAAAAAGTCAGGTCAGGAACCCAGATGCAGGAACTGATACAGAGGCCATAGAGGAAGGATGCTTACTGGCTTGCTTCCCATGGCTTGCTCAGCCTGCTTTCTTACAGAACCCAGAACCACCAGTCCAGGGATGGCCCCGCCCACAGGGATCTGGGCCCTCCCACATCAACTATCAATCAAGAAGATGCCCTACAGATCGGTCTACTGGCTAATGCTAGGGAAGTTCTTTCTCAACTGAGATGCCTTTTTTCCAGATGACTGTACCTTGTGTCAAGATGACATTAAAACCTAGCCACACCAGGCTCCTAGAAGAAGCTCTTTGAATATGATGTACTGATTGGCAAGTGGGTGGACCTCTGCAGTGGCCTCCGTGGGCTGTCTTTGCCATTTCTGATTGAATCTCATGCTTACCAATAAGTTCAGGTCACAAGTACTTCTAAGTGGCAAGTTCACAATTTTATCAGAAAAATAGGTAAAGTTATTGAAATTACTGTGTGTAGACCTACACAATGAGTTCTATGGCTGATGTGGATGAATAACGGCCCTTTTGGAAACTAAAACGGCTTTAGACTCCATTTGGTAGATAGAGAGCACCAAAAAGACTCACATTCTTCATGTGGAGTGATGGAGCCAAGCTTTGCTACATTGTAAGGACGTGACTCTGAGATTCCTTCCAAGCAAAGCAGTTAGGGTTGAAAAGTGCACGAGCGTAGAGTGTGTGAGCATAGAGTGTGTGAGCATAAGTGTGAGCGTAAGAGTGTGTGAGCATAAGAGTGTGTGAGCATAGAGTGTGTGAGCATAAGTGTGAGCGAAAGAGTGTGTTAGCATAGAGTGTGTGAGCATGCTGCAGAAGTCAGATGATCTGCACCTGTCTATAACGATTGAGTCCAAAATGGAGAAGCATCAGGAAGTTTCTGTAAACCACTTGGGCATCTAAAAGAGATGTGGCTCGGCTTGTGCGAAAGCGGGAACTCTAGATTTACTGTGTTCCGTTGGAACACAGAGGTGACATTGTACAGGTCCAAATGAGCAACCGAATGGATAAGCAGGTAAAATGTTTGAGCAGAGAGTTAAGCAGTCTCCTTCCTGGATGTGGTACCCCAAATCCTGAGTTTAGGCTGTGTTTCCTTAAGATTGTGTGCCCACATTCAGGACGGGTCACCTTCAGCCAATTCTCAGGAACCCTGTACCCGTGCCATCAGTCTTCCCCAGCAGGCCGGCAAGACTGATCAAAGGGAAGGGCGCTTGCTGCCAACCCTGATGGGCCTGAGCTCCGAGGCAATTCTTAGGACCAAATGGTAGAAGAAGAGGACCAACTCCTGCTAGCTGGCCTCTGGCCTCCATACATGTTCATGCAGCCACAAAAAAAGCAAAAAGGTAAATAAATACTTAATAAATAATAATAAAGACTCTCCCCTGGCCCTGGGTATGTGTGAGACCTTCGGAGACTAAGATATGAGGAAAACACCGGGTATTCTCGTCGCCTCTCTTCCCCAGCACCCAGCCTGATGCTGCATTACTGACTACAGGTTATCTAAAACCAAAGGCCATGTGCTCCAAGTGTAAGGTCTAAGAGCCACAAAAAGATGAACGTTACAAATTCTCTGCAAAGGCAGGGGTATGTGCCAACAACAGGCAAGGAACAAAAGCCCCAGGTTCTCCATAGTTATGCTCCCCAGAGACCAAAAGTAACAAAGTTACAAAGAAAATGCACCATATCCCTGGAGGAGTCCGAATCCAGGACATCTGCTGACCCTTCATGCGCTCCATTCAAGCCATCCCATCCTTTTTAAACTAGCCAGAGAAGCTAACTTCACCACAATCTCACGGAGAGCAATGATGAAGCCAGGTAACCAACTGTGAGCTCTTGACCTAGCTCCTCGCTGCCCACAGAAACGTGGATCTCTGCCTGCAGTGTCTTCTCACAGTGAAGCCCTGTGAGGTAGCTTCACACACAGCAAGATCCCCAAAGACTTATTGGATTCAGTAAGTAAGCACTTTAAATCCTTTAGTTTCGAGTATACGGGTTTCCAGGAATGGCTGCCGGCAGATCCATCTTGAGGCTCTAGCTTGACCCCAGCAGAAAATTTGCTTGTCCACCACATTCCACTTTGGTTCAGTGGGTTTGTTTTGTTTTGTTTTATGACCATGTTGCTTTTACTTAGCTTGGGACATGCAGTCATTGTTTGGGTTTATGCAAAACAAAGATAAACACTGAGACTTGAGTTTCTAGTTGTCTGTGAATGCCTGACTGTGGGGGTCTCGGAGGGGGGAATAATTTAAATTACTCAGCTAGTACTTAGCAAAGCAACTTGACTTCCTTACCAAAAGGACAGAAGCCCCTTATCTACTGAGATAGCCAAAGCTCTCTTTATGACCTTAACTCTTGAAGTGCAGTAGTTAGTGTTTAGCTGAAAATCCCAAATCAAGCTAGAGAAATGCTCAGTGGAAGAGTGCTTACCTTGAATGCATACACACAGACAGACAGACAGACACGCACGTGTGTGTGCGCACACACACACACACACACACACATACACACATGCATACATATATTCAGGTAAGTAACTTAGTTTTTAAGGATTCAAAATTGGCAAGACTCCATAAGGAAGATCAAGGCCAGAAGTGAGGCCTGCAGCCTTCATCCAGCCAGGATGGTGCCTGGCACAGGACGATCCATCCCACCAGCCTCTGTGGGGCAGCCAGTGGATGTCCTGGGGGAGCTAGAGTGGATGTCACCTGAATCCACACAGCTCTGGCCTTCCCTCTCATTCACCCGGCTCTCGATTTCAACATGCCAAATTCGGCCTGCTAACTCCAGCAGCTGTGGTAGCCTGGGGGCGCCATCTTGTACCATGCAGTAGGCAGTCAGCCAGTTCTGAGCTGACTGCTCCCTGTGTGATGATTCAGCTCTGCCCTGGGAAGGGAGTCATGTCAGCATGTATAAAGTCTCCCAGGCCATATGCATCCCCTCCTGCGGCCTCTCCACCTCAAGTTTCCACAAAAATGCCACTGTTACTAAGAGCCCCTCAGGACACTGAGAATTCAGGAAAGCACAGAAACTAAATTTTTAATGTATCCTAACAAAACTGTTAGCTTCCTTGTTGCTGTGATGGAGTACCTGGCAAGAACAACTTAAGGGGGAAAGATTTATTTTGCTGACAGTTTCAGAGAGTTCAGTCCATGTTCACTTGGCTCTTCATGTTTCTGGACCCTGGGTGAAGAAGAATATCATTATGGCTGAAGAGTATGGAAGAAGGGGCTGGGAGCATCACAGAAGACATTGAAAAGAACAAAGTCATAATGGGAAAGGGCCAAGGCAAGATGTAGTACTCAACGTCTGTCTCCAGTGATGGACATTCCCCAACAAGGACCCACCTCCCGCAGTCCCACCACCACCCCAAAGTCTGTTCACATTTGAGTCTATCAGTATACTAAAGAATTCATGATTTAATGCTGCGGGAAACACCCTCTTAGATATCCCCAGAGATGCGCTGCACAGACCTTCTGGGTATTTCTCAACCCAGTTTCACTGACAGTTAAGAGCATCTAGCCTAGTAACAGACATCTTTCATCTCAACCATTTAGGAGCTGGGGCAGAAAGATTACAAAGTCAAGTCCTAAATGGGCTACAAAATTATTTTGAAGGTAGCTGGAGCAAAACAGCAAGTTAAAGAGAGCCTGAGGATATAGCAGGTAAAGAGAAGTAAACCACCGTGTTGCATAAATGCCATGCCCTCTGCAGTTCCTACAAGAGCCTCTTTCTGTGATATGTGCATTCTCATTTACTTTGCACCCCATCCCACCTCCCCATTTATTTCCAGCCCTCTGAAACCTTCCACCTAGATCTGTGGCTAAACTTGCTTCATCCTTCCTGAGCCAAGACCAGCAGATCCCCATCCAGTAATCCCATCATCCTTCTTTTCCCCTTACATCATTTCCTGCCAATTCTCTCCCTCCCTCCCTCCCTCCTCCTTCCCTCCCTCCCTCCCTCCCTTCCTCCCTTCCTCCCTCCCTCTCTCACATAGCTCATTCCCTACAGCTCACACTTCACACATGGGTGCCTCACACACACTTGTGTCCTTGTTCCTTGTCTACATGTTCTCACCTGACGATTTCATGGTATAAAATCCATCTGACTTCCAATGTAACCCAAGTCCTGATGAGACCTATGCCTACCTCCCAGATCCACGGCTGCCTTCGTTGACAGTCTATATGAGCCAAAAAGCATCCTGTACTGCACACATTACAAGCTCTTCTCCTTTCCTCCAGTACTGACCCTATAGCATCCACTCCCACCAAGGACCCTCCCCCTGGATTAAGTTATACACCACAGCTAGTTCTTGAGTCTTCCTCCTCTATCAGCTTATCAGTCACACCCAGTCAACCCTGTCTAATGCTTTCAAGTGTCACATGCCCACAATTTTGTCTCTGATCCCATTGGTATTGTCCTAAAACCAACTTCCTGGGCCCCACGCACCTTATCCAGTGCTTAACCCGGCCTCTTAAGTGAGCCTGCCTGGGTGTGAGCTGGGCTGTATACACTTACCTGCAATGTTTCAGTGGGGAAATTAGTTTATCACTCTGGGTCTCCGTTTCTTTATCTAAACCCTGGAGGCTGGAATAGTGGTGTCTATGCCATAGCTCTGTCGATTCACATAGAATTTTTCCTGTCACATAATGATTCGCCTCTCAGATGGCGATTGTGACAACTAATGCTTATTTCCCACAGCTTCTAGAAAGACTTTGCTGACCTCCCCTGTCTAGGATAGGAGCTTTCAACTCAGCCATACATTCATCTGCCATAGAATGCCCCATGCATTCATCCTCCATAGAATGTCCCATACTCTGCTATGTATGTGTCGGCTTCTCCCACAGACGATGAGCCCTGTGAGAGTAGGAACTCGCTCCCTAGTCCTACTAGCATCCCCAGGACTAGTTCAATGCTCAGTGAATCGTTGTTGTAGGGTAAATGTCGGCAGAACGCATAAGTGTTGGATGGTGTGGTGATGACACACTGTGAACATTTGTGAAAGAATTCATAGCGCCCTAATTGACACATTTTTCTCTAATTTGTTCTCACATCAACCCTGCACAGTAGGGACACTATGATTAATAATTATCTCCCCTCTCTAAATGCACCTTGCACAAGGCTCCTAAGTCAGTAAATAGACCGGGGCTAAAACTTCTGCTTCAAACCCTACGACTGCTCATGGCCAACAGAACAGTGGTGCTGAGGGATGGTGAGAGATGGGTCAGGCCTAGAGTGTGTAATATTGTGAATGATAGACAGGGTGTGAATCTAAGACAAAGTACCAGACAGTGAGGGCAGAACAAAGAGTTTCCAGAACCACAAAATAGCAGTCTTAGAAATATCTTACCCAGCTCTATCCGTGAATACACCAAGAACTGTGTCCAGCTGCTAATCAAAGGCTTAAACAATGTCTTCCATAGCTGTTTAAAAACTCAGTGTTCAGTCTCCCTCGGATGGTAGCGGGGCCGCAGAGTCACCGGACACCAGCTCAGTCTCCTGTTCCCCTTCGTACTACGCAGTAAGCAAAACTCTAGGCTGGCTCCTGTGAGCTGTCCCCTGGTTTATACACTTACAGTGACACTCTCACCTCAGTATAGGCAGGTCCATGGGTAGGATGGGCCTCACCCTGAGATCTGATTGTATTGTTAGACAAAGGGGAACAGAATTAGAAGATAACTTAAAAATCAGTTGGCTTTAACTGAATTGAAGAGTTTATCCTGGGTGAGCCTGGGCTCTTCAGAGAGTCTCCAGCCATAGGTGAGAGGGCTGTGTAGCCCAACTGAATGTGAGGACAAGCTCCGGGGGTTGAATGTGACAGCTCCACCCTGACCCCATCCACATCAACAAGAAAACTGAAAGCATCTGTTTCAGAGGAGTCAGAGGTGGAGTTCTGTCAAATTCTGTGCACACCAGGAAGGGGAGCCCAAGGTAAAGAGGAGAGCACAGTCTGGCTGAGGCCCCATTTCAGCCGAACCTCAGCTAACCCCTATGCGCGCGCGCGTGCACACACACACACACACACACACACACACACACACACACACACAGAAGACAATAGCTCTCTGCTGCTTTAAGACACTAAATGTGTGGTACTTTGTTCTGCAGCCTAAGAAAACTAATACATTATGTGTAATACACTAATGCTATATATGATAAGAGTCATCGTTTTTAAATCCGCAAATTCTCCACAGCATTATAAAAAGCTGATGTTTGGGTATCTCGAGAGGTGGTGGGGTGCAGTGTGGGGTGAGTATTTCTGCTGGACGCACCTCAAGTAACCACTGAGATACCAGTCTCTGCGCATTGAGCTGCAGGGAAGGAAAACAAGGAGAACTGCCAGAAACCTACCACCCGCCCAATTATCTCTATCCTGAAGAAGACTTCCTAGACATCCTAAACCACATGTGCACAACTAACCTCAACTGCCCCGTGAGCTGGGGAGGAGATGGTCACCCTCAACAATAGAAGTAGATGCTCTCACACTACTTAGTCCACTCTCCCTGGGAAAGAATGATGCCCCCGGGAGGTTGCCTTTGTGCCTGAGTCCTCTCATTACAAGGTCTAAAAATACCCTAATCCCAGCATTCTGTGCCCCCAGGCCCAGTCAGTAAGAAGCTCTGAGAGGCTTGAGCAATAATGGCCTATTGCCTGATGCTCCCACCCACCCCACTGGGATCTGTGACAATTGTCTTTCCTTCCCTTCCTCTCCTGTGACTCCCAAACACCAGTATTGGCCACACCATGACCATCGATACCTGCCCCAGAATGGAAAAGCCTTATTTATACAAAGCACAGTTTTGTATCAGAGGTTGAGGCAGGCCACGGAAGAGAAGAGTGAACTGGAGTGGTAGGGGAAAAGGAAATGAGGCTGTGACTTAGAGCCATTGAATCTAAGAATCAGAGAGAGGAGGATAGAAAGAGAGTCTTAGTAATGGCACAGAAACAAAATAAGCAGACCGGACAGCTGGAAGACAAAAGCAGGTGAGAACGGAGGCATTCAGAGCACATAGGAGGTCAGAAAATGGAGTGTCAGAAGAGCTCAGAGGAGACAGCCCTTCAGCTTCACTCAGCAGATACTGAGAGCTCCTTAGTTCTGGAGACAAAGGACAGGTGTGACCGGAGATTATGCAGTTGGGAAACTGGAGGAGACCAGGAAGGTCCGGTAATTGTTCTTTTTGTTTTATTTTTTTTAAGACTTTATGTATATGAGTACACTGTCGATGTCCCATGTCTTCAGACACTCCAAAAGAGGACATCAGATCCCATTAAAGATGGTTATGAATCACCATGTGGTTGCTGGGAATTGAAGTCAGGACCTCTGGAAGAGTAGTCAGGGCTCCTAACCGCTGAGTCGTCTCTCCAGCCCCTGGTAATGGTTCTTGTATAGAACCGTCATTGTTATCTGGCTGTGTTAAATACTAATTGCCTCAGTGTTCTGTGGACTGAAGCACTGCATATGGAAGAAAGTTCTTTTGTCCCCATCGATGCAATTACAGACCAGCACTTCCCTGACCACCAGCGAGAACTCTGGGTGAGTGTCTAGATTTCCTGGCCCTTGGTAATCTTATGATCATAGTTGCTTTAGCTCCAGGTATCTCTTGTCAAGACGTGAATACCTTACAGGTGGCAAAGCCTGCTCTCATCATACCTGACAGAATTACACAGATGCTAACCTCTCATGGGTCTGGTACAGGGTGCAGAGATTTTCAAAACATAAAAGAGCCAGGCAATGCCTTCATGACTGTCTCCGTAAAAATGCTATTTCTATGTGCAACATCACTTGGCAGGCACCATTAATGATGGTCACACAGAACTAAGAGAGGACTTGCAGAGTGGTAACGTCGAGCCCCTCCAATAATGACGTGGACAATTCCCTACAGAAAAAGCACAACTAAGAAAAACATCCAGGAAGTGCTTTGGAGTGTTGGTTCTAGAAAGAAAGAGCCTGGTCTGGGTAGCAAGCCCAGTACTTAGAAACCTACATCGACAATATAATTCATTATTAAAGCCAAGAGAGCTTACGTATAAATGACAATAGCAAGACCATCCATCCAAGAGGACTTGGTGAGGACCAAATGAAGTAGTATGTTTAAGCCCTCAGCAGCCCACCGGTTTAACAGGCACCCACTAGTATTCTCAGAGATGCTTCAATTCCTCTTTTGCTGTTATTCCCAAGTGCTGAGCTCACTTCCTTCCAGCCAAGTCCACAGGCCACAGCAGTAGCCACCAGCCCACACGTGTCCCTGGAACCGGAAGGTATCTTGGATACAGTGTTCCCAGCCAAGGATGTACAACCGAGAATGTGCAAGATCCTCTGGGCAGCAGCAGCAGGGAGAAGCATACCTAATTGGAAACCAATGCCTTATTCAAACCTTACCGTGGGTTGAGAAGCAAATTAAGGCCAGAAATGTGAAGAACTTGTAAGGCTCAAGACCATTTTCCAAATCCGTTATTGATGGACCGCAGTCGAAGCCAAACGCCTGACTCTGTGTGCTTTTGACACTATTTCAGGCCACCTTATAGGCTTTAACAAGAATTTCCTGAGATGGTGGCCCCGCCAAGAATGGCATGGCATCCTCTTCAGGGAAACAGGAATCCATGGTGCTAAGAATCCTGAATGGAGGGCCAACCGTATGCCAAGGGGCTGTCAGTGTCGTTTCTATTTCCTGAAGCTTCTGTGAGAAAGGCAAGATTGCTTCTAGACTCCAGAGGGTAGCGAGCGAAGAAAGATAGTCAGGATAGAGCAAATCACGTTGGGAAATGTCCAGACGTTGCGAAGAAGACAAGGTAGACAGGGAAGAAGAAGGAAGAGGGATGGAGAGAAAGAGGGATTGAGAGATGGGGAAAGAAACACACACAGACACACACACACACACACAGACACACCCACACAGACACACAAACAGACACACACACACAGACAGACACACACACAGACACACACACACAGACACACAGACACACACACACAGAGACACACACACACATACACACAGACACACACACACACACACACACACACACACACACACACACACACACGCGTGCGCGCGTTCTCTCCACCCAAGTCTCAGGCCATCTATCTGCCTTGCACCTACTGTGGCCTCTCAAAGACAGAAGAGCAAGAAGAGAAACAGGAAGAACAGTCCTTGTGGTGAAGACACCCTGACTCCTGGGGGAGTAGGACTCAAGCAGGAAGTCAACGGTCTCTGCTTCAGGTTGAGAGGTGGTAATGGTGTCTGACGTCATTATATCAGAGCCTACTGGAAAAGAAGAGCCACCGTCCATGTTCCTAAATCTCTGTCTGGCTCTGATGGTCTAGTCAGCACTAACCACAATTTTTTTTCTATCAGGTCAAAGAGGTGTAGGAGCAGTGGAAACAGCACTGCTCCAGTTTCCTTTGCAGTTTGGAGTAAACGTATCATCCTGACTGGTTCTGATTGGCCGTGTAATAAATCACCGTGAACGTGATGGCACAGAGTAAATATTTTACTACATACATAGGTTCTGGTGAGTTAGACATTTGGAGGGAGTATATCATGCACTGTACCCCACTACTTCATGTTCCCTGGGACCTGACTTAGACACATTCATGGCTAGAAGATGGAATCATTAGGAGACCCCCCTCACTCCAGGTTCATGTTGACTGTCAGCTGAGATGTTAGAGTGTAGTTGTCTTCTGGGGAGGCAGTAGAGAGACCTGTAACTGTTACTGCTTCTCATAGGCTGAGGCAGAAGTCCTTAGGCCATGAAGACTAGGTTCTAAGTTTGACAACACAAGAGAGGAAGTCAGAAGACAGTGCCACCAGTCCATGAGGCGCCACGGGAAGACACAAATCCAAGAGGAGCAGCATCAAGGTCATACTACAGGAACATGTGTGAGCTGAGAGAGAGCTCATCAACTATCCATTGCAGAGAGTATCACATCCTGTATCCTCTGACTGCTTGCTATAAACTTCCACCACAGGAGAAATAGAACTTCCCACTCAAACAGTAAATAAAGTAAAACGGAATCCAGATGACACTTTACATTTACCAGATCTTTATGACATGTAAAATAACCCTTTGCAGTGATTTTTCTCACGCCGTTCTACAGACGAAAAACACAAAATGTAAAGGTGTTGTAAGGAGCTCAGGAAAGGCACCTGGGAGCTTAAATTTAGATTCAGACTTTAAGCTCAGGATTTCAGATTCCTAGGCCTAACATTATTTTAATGACCCCCCCACACACTCAAGTAAGTGAAGATAGGTTTATCCAAGGTCGATAATATACGCACATGTGGCAGTTAGTTTTATAAAGAAAAATGAATGAATGTGTAAAGTATTCAAAAGTCATTTTTAAAGTAATAATTCCAAAAATCATCCCAAGAGTCATTCCTTCCAGTGTTTTATTGAAGTCTAAGAAGACGGGATAGTGATGAGGTTTACGGTTGACGAACAAGAAAATCTCCTTACACAATTGAGCCCAAAGGATCTCAGGATCAGAGACTCTAAGGGTTGACTGTGACCGCTGGCATGGAGCTAGCTACTCAACAGGAACAAAGAAACCTGTGAGGTTTCACCAGGCCCCGAGGTCAGCACCCAACCCTCCCAAAGGATAAGTGTGTAAATTGTTCTCAAGGGTGGGTGCACCTACACATTGGCTTATGATGCTTGCGCTGGCCATTCTACTTCCTCTTTACTAATTACATACGGATGACTCACACATTCCCAATTGCAAGACAGGTAAGTAGATGAATATCCTTAGCACCCAGAGCTAAGGAGCTGGAGTTTACCGTTAATTCCTGTTTTTCTTCAACTGCAGAGCACTGATGGCCTGAAGGGTGCGCACTTTCTTCTCCGCCCTTCTCCATCACTGCTTCCCAATATCACCCTGAGAGACACCCATAGGAGACATGTCCTCAGACATGTGAAGAAAACCAAATTGCCATCTTGCATCGTTTTTAGAACTGATTAAACCTTTCTTGGAAAGCAAGTCTCTGAATCGTCTTTCCTACTCAATGACACTGCACAGTGAAGAATGACTTAACTATCTAAGGCTATGGTTCTCAGCCTTCCAGACCCTGTGACCCTTTAATACAGTTCCCCATGTTGTGGTGACCCCCACCATAAAATTATTTTGTTGCTATTTGCTACTGTTATGAGTTGTGATGTAAATAGCTGATATGCAGGATATCAGATATGTGACCCCTTGGGATCGCAACCCACAGGTTGAGAACCACTGGTTGAAGATTTCATTGTTGCCTTTAGTAAGGGATTTACAAGCAAAGGATGGTCTCCTTCACTCAACTTTCTATGAAATGGCACAGTTAGAAGCAAACTAGAAATCTTCTGTCTGAGTTAGGCGTAAATCAATACATATGAAAGGCGTTTAAATTTAGACTGCTTCTACTTTTCACTAAAACTCTGTCTTTCAGTAACCTTGCCTTTCCACTAAAAGCCTATCATGTTAAAGAGGCTGACTGATGGTCATTTATATCATTTCAGTATTTATAAATCTGTCCTAGATCGGTGCCAGAGAACAGAGACCAATTCAGTTCACATAATTCAATACGATTCTCTTTACTTCTCGGCTGAATAGAGAAATAGTCACTCTGGGGACTGCAATCTCCTGCTTAAAGTAGGCCATTAATGATTTACAAGGGTGACTTTTTTTTCTGAAGGAAAAGAAATACAGTTTTACATGAATTCTCTTCAGGGCTGGCTTTTAGAGCATTGATATGAAAAGTTGTAAAATATTGTTCTTACACAGAACAGGATCTGACCTCTCCTTGGGCATGCTGGCCTCTTTGCAATCTGTTCTTTCCTTCCTTTTCCAATCAGTTCTTTAATGGCAGCCCCCCTACCCTTCCTATTCCTCCCCAAGCTCCTCTGGGCTTGAGTCTGATTCTGCAATCCATTCCCTTTTGTTACTGCCTGTGATTTATGGGATCTACAGCACAGACAGCCAAACGCCGCCTCTTCCAGGCTGGCTCCCTGATCACTCATGTCACATTCTCTCTACCTGGTTTCTCTTACTTCAGGGTGGGAGTTCAGTAAATGTTTCATAAATGAATGAGTCACAAATCAAACCAGGGGCAGATACATCTCCTTGTCTAGACGTAGACTCTAATCGCTACTTTGAAACAATCCCAGTATCTGCACAGTCTGAGAATCCCACACCAGCACATGCCTATACTTCTTTTCTTGTATATAAACTGATGTCATTCGGTATGCATTTAGTGTGCATAGTTCTACATATGGACAATTACACAAGGCTACCTTTTCCAAATACTTGGCAAACTCTAGATTCTCAACACCTAAGAGATATCGCTGGACTCAATAAACTGATGTTGCCCTTGGCTTTCCACATGAACAGATTGTCTGCTTCCCTGACAGGCCAGATGTCATGACACGTGCCTATGATCCCAATGCCAGGAAAGTGAAACTGGAAGGATCCAGAGTCCAAAGTCATCATCAGTTAAATAGAAAGTTCAAAGCCAACCTGAGACCTTTCCAATAGATCAAGGAAATTAAGAAAAGACATGAGTGAGTAAGTAAGTAAATTAGGCAAGAAAAGTTGCATGTATAATCTCCTTTAAGAGAGAAGATGGGGCGGTGGGGGGAACATGTGATAATAATACAAAGGTATCAGTAGACCGAGATCCATAAACACAGGAAATTGGAAATGCCCTTGGGTCACACATGTCTCTGGCAGAGGTCCCTCAAAGAATAGAGAATGAATAATGGGAAGAGAAACACATCCACTGGTACTAATCGTGACATAAAGCGTGGACAGAGCAGACATGTATGATTTCTTCCCAAAGTCGGTCTCAGAGTGCCAGTACAGTACCATCTTCCCAGTAGGGCTTCGAGACAATGGCTGATGTCCACCTCGGGAGAATGACTTAGAGCGTGAGAGGACAGGATTCCCTTAATGAGGAGGATCCCACGTTCAAATTGCCCACGTCACATCCTGAACCTTGTGCAGAAATGCAACCTCTTCCCGATGGGGGAGGGGAGAGGGAAGGAAAGCGGGGAGAGAGGAAGAGGCATGTGGGGAGAGGGAAAAGGGAGAGAATTTGAGAATTGCAAAGACAATTTTTAAGCATTACAATGTCCCAGACTGCTACTGGAAAAGTATTTAAAACTAATCACTGAGGTT